>JAODAG010328597.1:0-10987 GCA_027574785.1 Orphnurgus asper | reverse complement strand
ATATATAGGCCTATATATTCATATATAGATTCATTTTTTTTTTGCACATCAACACTAAAAATTGTACGAAAAAACATCATTAGATGAACAAAAAAAGTAACAAGGTCGGAGGAGGTGGGGAGAAGAGCTGGTGATACCATCTTCCTAACATATTTTCCAGTTTATGGGGCAACATTCTTGCAGCTTTTAAGTACACACAGATGAGCGCGGGAACATGTTGTAAAACTCAACGAACGTAAAAAAACAAAGAATAATCAGAAAATCGCCAGTGATCAACCGACTGGAAAAAAACATACAAAACAAAAACAAAAAACAAACTGACGACGATAAAAAAATTATCAAATAATAACTAATTACAAACAAATTAGCAAAATAAGATCCAGTAGATAAAAAAAAATCACTCGATATTTTAGTCAAATAAAATTCAACGCCTGTCAGGGTATGTACTGCTTGGGGCTAGTGAATGAAGGGGCTGTACAACTTTTGACTGCAAATTAAAAAAAAAAGTCAAAAGATGCCACATTTAGGTGGGGGGGGGGGGCAGCACTAAACTCTGTCCATAAACGAATTGAAGCTATAATATTAAGGTTTCCCTGATAATTCAGCAACTGGGTAAACAATCGTCTGCAGGGGTTTTCGTAATTCATCAATTGGGTTTGAAAAGAGTTGGCATGCTCTCGTCAGTCATGGGGTCGGCAGTTACAGGCAGTTATAAAAAGATTATAAAATAATCTGTTCGGCTAGCTGATATCACAACTGTAAGTAACTACTGCATATCACATGATTTGACCCTAATCAGTTTGAGTGATTATTACTCTAAAGATTTACATGGGTCAGTCACCCAAAGACATCAGAAAATATGACTCTCTGCAACAACTCTCCTTTATCAAGATAGGCCATTAAAAATATATGTAATATCAAGCAAAAACATTTGTTTTTACTGAGAAACAATTCTTTGTTTTCTGGGTTTTCGGAGAAAACATTTTTTAATCGCTTAGCCAAATACAACCGTACCAAATTTTTCGCTTTTGGGAAAGAAAAACATTTAGGCTATTTATTTTGAAATAAGATCAAACCAAGTTTCTGCAATGGTACAGCAGGGCCCAGTGAAGACAGTCAAAAAATTGTAAAGTGAAGACAGTCGAGAAATTAAAACTTAAATGAAAAAATGTTTTTGTCCCCTCTAAACTAACACAACCTCCTCCTTACCCCCACCATCTCCCCTATTCCTCCTCAAGATAGAACTGACTGCTTGCTAAATATTGCATTAAATTAAGGCCTTCATTTTTGACAATCCAGTAGTCCCTACTAATACATCACAATAAACAGTTACTGTACGATGATGATCGTTAATCTATATGCTCGGAAACGTTATTTATTTGGAAATTAGGTTCGTTTGTATAAATTGAGTGACCCGTGTGTGTTTTTAAGAGAATTATAAATTCGTACGGCTCGTAACGGCTTTTTTCTGTAGCGCCTTGCAGTTTCGCAAGCTATAAATTAAATAAAAGATTTAAGGAGTTCCACGATATAGACCTAGATAATATTTTTTAAAAAAAAGGTTTGGCAATATTGGCCAGTGTGTACACTGACAGACGGACATATTACCAACTTAAAATTAAACAAGAAATAGATTTATTAAATCCTAACAATGCAAGGAGCAAGAAAACTTAAAATAAAACTTCATGGAAACCTTTTTAACTAAGTCAGACATAATAAAGAGCTTCTAAAACTAAGGCCTAGTATTGCAATATTCTTTTCAATAATTAATTGATTTTCATCAAACAAACAAAAACAAAAAAGAGCTTCCTTAAATTAATTATCCTCCTCGCTTAGTGCTACCGGCCTTTTTTAATATTATTAATTCCTACCTTGTTGGGGTAATGTCCGTAAACTCCTTGATTGTATTCCGTTCCTTGTGGTACAGCAAACGGTGGTGGATCCATAGTAAACATGAGTTAAACAAAAACAAAAACCGTTTGTTATTTTTCGCATCCGTGATATCAGCAGGAGGTAATTTTTTTTTTTTTTTTCACCCTGAGGGATTGCTATAGCCGGGTTGTCTTCCTCGACGATTCGTGCACCCCAGAACAAAGGCAGGACCCCGCTCTCCGGCCGTTTTGGGGGAGTACACGTACTACTAGTACAAGCAAGAGATGCGGCAGGACTGGGACAGAGGCCTCCGTCCCAAAACCTCGCCGAGAGACTAAAAAGGAATTCCAAAAAGAAACGAATAAGGCCGGTAGGTTAGCACTGCGCCCAGGTAGTAAATAGATGAAGACGACCTCGATTTTATCTTGCTTGAAAAAAACTTGTCCCGATGACGACGACGACGAGAACGTTAATTAAAGATGAAAACTAAAACCGCCCAATGTTTTTAATTGGAAGATTTTTTTGGTCCTTCTTCGGTTAGGTCTAATTTCCTCAACAACCTGTTGTCGTGCGTATTGACAAGGAACGAGGAGAAACTTGTGTGCTGCTTCACAAGTGAACTGTTACTACCAATATAACGGAGACCTCTCCCACTTACTACCACTTACTACCGCTACTACCTATGTATTACTACATAAAACCTCCAAACTCACTGTTTGGCTCTCACTCAACAAAACTCCAAAAAATAATTTAAAAAAAATCTCTCTGATCACACAAAGAAGATCTCCCCCCACACAAAAGATGCTGGATCATGCCACGAGCTGCCAATCAAGCCGTGGAAACTCCACCTACTCTCTTTTCATCCTCCTTGTTATGCTAATGACGCCCTAGGCCATTGGTGGACTAGAGTGTAATCAATCTTGCATAATCACACACTGGCACGAGCCACTGTGACAGGGGTCTTGTGCCAACTGACAAAGGACTTCTTTTTTTTTTTCCAGGCCTAGCCTCCCAAAAACCACACACACATACACACACACACATACATACACACACACACATACACACAGACTACACGCACACACATACAACACATGCTTTGCAAACAAGGATTCCGTTTTCTATAGGGGAGAATGATTGACCCGATTAGGGTGAGTACAGGGAGAAGGTTTACTCCCTGTGGGGGAAAGGAAAAAAAGAAGAAAAAAAAGAAGAAAAAAGAAGAAAAAAAGGCCATGACAGTTTGTTGGTGTCTGCTTTTGGATGGTAATACTCCCCGCTAATTTGAGATAATTTGATGGCTTGTAATAAGGTGGACTAAAAAGTTTGCGAACAGTATTTCCCAATTTTCTGCTTGGGGGGGGGGGGGAAGAAGGTGATATAAACAAATCCATTGCACAGAGTGGGTGTAGGGAGGGGAGGGGGTAAGGGAAGGGAAGGGAAAAAAGAAAGGAAAAATAGGAAATGAACAGAGCACAAGGGGATAAATGTTACAGGGTAGAATTCATTAACTCTCACACAAACTTTTATGATATAGTGGGTATAGAGGGGAAAGTCATTGGGGGGTTTTAATTGCGTGTGATAAGTATCGTAGTTAAAGGGCGAGGGGACGATATCTGGCATGGATCCGGGAGACAATTCCCAACACCTGCACGCTATTAACCAGCCGATGCTGCGGAGGGGTTCCGGTGGGGAAAAATACAGCATGGACGGAAAAAAAAATAAAGGTACGGCGGAGCGAGGAAAAATTAGATTGCAGCACTGGAACGGAATTGCTCTACGAGGGGAATATTCATACCGGCTTGAGGAAGCCGAGGTTAATGGCTTGGGAGGGTGGAGTGATGGGGAGGGTGAGGGGGAAGGAGAATTGAGTGAGAGGAAAGGTTGGAATACTCACATATATGTATATCTAGCAAGTTAAACATTTCAACTATACTATCGAGGTCGGCAAAATGATATAAAGCTGTCGTTTTCTCCCCTGAAAAGGGCATTCTGTAGAAAAAAAGAGTCATCTAATCCCTTTTAGGCTCGCAAGTCCCCTCCTCCCTCCTCCCGAGAGACAGATACCCTGACCATCGGTGAACCAGGATTTCCCCCCTCGACGGAATTAAATCCCACTAGTTGCCATGGTGACTGATCATGCCCATTTCAAATGAATATTTCATGCGACGAAACTAGAGAGAGAGAGAGGGGATGGCCGGATGACCCTGGCTCAGAAATAAACCTCACTTTTGTATTTGAATTATAAATCCTTGATTTCTGTTGTGTTGTATTACTGTGTCGTTCTACTGACTATGGCTACCACCACTTGCACATTTAATGTTCCGTATAGTCTCTTATTATTTCCGAAGATCCTCGGTCGGTTTTATTCTTGGACATTCTCATTACTTCTGGCGCACGATTATAAATTGCAACTTATATTATAAGCTTGGTACAATTCTATCAGCTCGTACTTGATATAAAGGGAAAATTACGCTTACCGCGAGGGAGGTCGCAAGGGTGAGCGAGGGTTCCAAATTAATTAAGATTATTATCAATTCAATAAGAATCCCAAGGAGAGGAAGAATTAAATCCACCACACTATATATCATCAGCTCTCAGGGACTGAGCTCATTGCAGGTTCCAAAATTTACAAAAGATTATTATTAATTCATCAAGAATAGGAGGTCAAAGGTGAAGTAGATGAAAGTTCCGAGTAGGGGTGCTATATACTAGGTGCATACTAGTATTAAGCGTCATGTAAGCACATCATAATAGTTTGGGTAAGTGTGTATAGCTAAGCGCTATTCCTTCAATCACAATATCGAGAGGAAAAGATCAGTTTGCATAGCTAATTCTGTTCCCTTCATGTTATGAAACATGAAAAGGCTTCGAATAACTTGGATAACAAAAAAACCAAAAAGGGCCTACTGCATCGTGGACTTGTGGCAAAGGCACGTTGTACACGTTCTTTACTCACGCCTAGTGTACTAGTAATTCCGTATGAAATGTACCAGCAACAACAGGGAAAACTTAACTTCAAGCTTCGACGTATAATTTGTCCTTCCGGACTAGATCACATCTTTCTATACAATTAACACACACACACACATGTGTATATATTAAAGTACCCCGCGCAGTTGCATCAAACGTAATCACCAAAAAACGATATTTGAAGTTACTCTCGGGTCCGGGGTATACCAGGGTATATTCATATGATCGGGACTGGTGAGGGGAATGAATGGAGGATGTAATTTTGCAGGGTTAGACTATTTCACGGAATGCCTAATCTCTTTGACAGCATATACAGTGCAATTGCTTGAAAGACAAGGGTTATTTATCTGTCGACATTACATAGATTTAAAAATAAACTATTCGTCTTTGCAAACCGCGAGGACTGACACTGTATTATTAGATTATGCCAGATGCCTAGATCACAGTAATATATGAGTAAGATAAGATAATAGGGTATCCATCATCCATATTTACGTTGGGTCATTCCCTTCTCGACATCCTCCATATGCTAAATCAATGCAGACTCGTTACACATGTGTGATGTATATATACATATAATATAAATATAGTATGAACTACGATAACTGCGTCTCTCTGCATTGCTAGCATATGACTATCACAAACAGATACGAGCTACAGTGATGTATGTATACATACATTAAAAATAATACGGACTACGATAACTGCATGCGTCTCTCCGCATTGCTAGCATATAATTATCACAGACAGAGGACGTGCTTACAGTGCAGCTAATGCTGGGAGAGTTTAACCCGAACTCAATGAAGCAAATTATAACGTGGCAGGTTTCAGTTGCCATGGCAACAAATCCCCCCCCCCCAAAAAAAATCTGCTGGCACTTAGTAGGAATGCGTAAAACATGGCCCTCGACGCTGTGAGAGCGGCTTCATACTTGGATACACGTCTAAAGCTAGTCCATCAAATAATTTTCATTTTACTTCAAAGGATAAATATTAATCTTGTGACGGGAAATTGAAAAGAAAAGTAGGCGACGTCACTGTAATTTCCCTTTCGTGTAATTTCTTCAGATTGGGTAGTAAAATAAAACAAGTTTTTAAAAAATTTAAAAAAATCTTCTTTTGATTGTTTAAACAGCTAAGGTTCGTCGATAATTCTGATTTAAATTTAACAGGTATGTATGTAGCCTAATTATTAAAATCTTGATAAAGGAAATACATGGAATTGAAATGTGAAGTGGAACATAGCAGGAACTTTCCTTCCTTAAGTTTCTTCAGATCAGCCCTTTTAAAAAAAAATAACAACATCAAATTAAAAAAAAACATCAAAAGCTTCATAGCCAAAAGTTTGAAATGCTACTCATTTTTTAAATAGTCAATATTAAGGCAATAAATTGTTATCAAATTAAACTTTATGGGCAAGAGGTCCTGACCACAAATTAGAAGACATAGTCATTCCTATACTTGGCTTACTATACAGGAGTTCTTTGCATATTTTCAAGAAATTGAAGCATAGTTTCCATCATACGACTAATGTACACTGCAAAACGTTGCATACACAGTACATTGTTTAAAAACAAATGCAAGAGATCATAGAAGTGGTGGAAATTTCAGAGTAAAAAATTTAAATCAAATAAACAGAGTGCTCTTCATTTGTATCCAAAGCAAGAGGTCCTGACCACAAATCAGAAGACATATAGTCAATTCCTACTTCGCTTTGCTTTTTCAGGCAGTTAAAAGCCTATTTATAGGCTAGACATATATATATGATGATTGTAACATGATACAAAATGCTGCACTGCATGCTCAGCGGCTGATGTCTAAAGTACACGACTCCCATTAAAAAAAATGCATATAGTACATTGCCATTGCTAAATAATAGAAACAAAAAAATTATTGAATTAGCGAAACTTTCAAGAGCAAACTTTTAAATCAAATAAGCAGAGTGCTCGTTATGTGTAAGGATGCAGTTCTGACCCCGAACTTTGTGAGAATCTTCAAGAGATTGAAGTATAGTTTTCATCTTACGACTTAACCGTTTACACGGCTCCCTGGAAAACGCGCAATGCGGCACAATGTTAAAGACAAAAAGCACAGATTATTGAATTCGTGAAAATTAAAAGAGTAAAAATTTAATCAAACAAATAAATAAATAAAGTGCACTTTATTTATAGATAAACGCACACTCTTGCTTTGAGCATTTTTCGAGCAATTTAAAGCGTATCTTGATGTAAAACGCAATGACACAGTACAAACTTGCACTGATCTTATGTCGTTCCACCTTACGACAAATGAGGCCAACCCTCGACGATCGACATTCGGTCTGCGTGGCGGCCGAAGGAACTAATTTCAAGATACGGCATCCGGCCACCCGACAATTTCTTTGGTCCAGTTTGTAGTCTGATTTTAAAGATGCAGAATCTTTCAAGTTTTGGAAAACTTGCACCTTATACATTCCGTGAAGCCTCGAAGTAAATTTAACTGTCACATTCTTAATTTCTTGATATTTCGTTCGATGTGCTAGATTAATGTAAGGCAACGACGATCAACAACCGTTTGATTCGATAAACATGAGAGATATCCGACAGTGAAAAATTAGGATTGCTTCCGTATTGAGTTTGAGCCTCACGAAAATCACGGGGAAAAAACCCTACTATGAAAATGTGTTCAACGTTTACTGGACTTGGTGGTCCAACACGCAGAAGTGCCTGTGCGTCGTTCACGGGACACTACACGCGATACGTAACGGCGGTACCGGCTACAACCGCAGTACTGGCCACGTCTGGGCCTGTACGACTTTCCGGTGCGTTTAGGCTTAAAAAATTAGTCAAAAGCTGGTTGGTTAGTTAGTCCAACGCGATGTATCGCTTGTAGAAAACAGTTTCTTTGCCTTTCATTGATGGGAAGCCGCCATATCATAAACACGCCTAGCAGAGTCGCAGGACCGGTGAAGCAATTACCGCCGTGTAGCGAAAACATGGCCTTCGCAAATCTGGTCGCCCAGACAAAATGCGAACCAAATATTTGGCAAAATTGACCCGGCGAATGAAAATTCACGCCAGAGTTGTGTGGCATTCATAATCCAATTTTGTTGATGTATAGTAGGGTATCGGGGCGCGGTTACATCGCTTTTGTAATAAACGCCGGATAATCAGGGAGATATTTGCACATGATACAAAGCTTTTTCGGGCTACAAATGAGTTCCGTTTCATAAAAAAAAATCCTCCTCATATGCCCTACTACAATACATCAACAAAATTGGATACGAGTGCCACACAAAACTGCCACAAATTTTCATTCGCCAGTCACCGAATAATTTGGAAGACATTCTTTTTTTTAATAATCTTCTCTTTTTTTGGAATTTTTGTTTTACATTAGTGACACAATAATTGTATATAACTGGTAAATTCCTACGTCTGTTTGCCGTGTACGTAGTACAACTGTTAATCAGCAGAGAAAGTCAAAGAGAAAAACCCGGTACCAACTAACGTTAATTTCCTTCCTCTGCTAATTAGTTTCGCTCTAATTGACTCTTGACGATTCAAACCGTTGTAACATAAACTGTTTGACGAGGAACTTGTCGGAAGGAACTCCGAGGCCTGGCGAGCGACTTCGTATTACTGCTGTATTGTTAGACGCTGGTGCACGTTTTAGGGGGTATATAAGTCTCGTTACTGCTTTTCGTTATTTAGCGACAAACCAGGGGGGCTTGACGTCCGAACACGGGCACAAAAAATTGATATGGTTATATATAAAGACAATGATGAATAAAACGATAGAATGAAAAATAAAACACCAACAAATATTGCACGTTTCATAGACAGTATTATCTGGGGAACAGTAAAATTTAATTATACACAAAAAGATACGGTAGCTATTTAGCAATCGACTCAGCTGATGCGTGTAACATACCATAACACAAACCACGATCCTTTATTCCACGGAAACGTTGCGTGATACACATCAACTAATATCAAATAGTACCAAATATTCTGCAGATTGTTGAAAATATAACAAAATGGGGTAATCATCCAAAATATTCTACTAGAAAGGTATCACGTCTCGAGGCTGTCTTCCAGGACGTTGTGGTAAGACCCACCCCACTCATATATATATATATAGAAATTAATAAGATTAAAAAAATGATACTGACACGAACATCTCCCTATTATATTTTGTAGCACCACACACCATTCATTGGATGCTAATTGCACGTGAAGGATACTGACATTTTAAGAATTTTACATAAAAGCCCCGCCTTATTCAACAACTCGTCTTGAAACCTTGGGACTTACAATCTATGTTCATGGCTCACTATCAAGTCTCACCCACTCATGAATATTAATGAGACAAACATTTATCGCCACATGGATATGCACCGAGCAGGCTCTTCTACCACCGCCATCCACATATGCCAAGTATGACGCTAAAATCGCACGAAAGGTAGCGAAAGGTTTTGACCTTTAAAGAATGTTACAATTTAGCCCTTTGTCCACTAGCTCCTTGGTATTCATGACGAAATTGAGCACTAAAAAATGACAGGGCACATCCAAAACCTCAAGTGCGACATTGATCCAACCGTGACGTCGAGATTTCCATGTTTCTACAAGCTACTTTCACAGCCGATTTGGTAAAATTATGGTGAATATTATAACGAGACGAAACTAATTATCCGAGCAAAGTTGTAGGGGCCCCCACCCCGAGACGAACTGAAGGGGCCCACCGAGGCAAACTGAATCGTACTTCCTTCATGGTTTCACACTCAAATGGAGATCAATCAGCACATGTGCAGCAGCAGGTAGGCCTTGATGCAATCTTTGGACTCCGGGTGACCATCAAACAAACGTCTTCCATTTTTTGTGGGCTAATTTTGGGGCCAATTTGGGGGGCAATTGGCATTTCACATATAGTACTATAAAGATGAATGAATCGTTAATTACTCGCCGTATACTGTATAGGGCCTACCACTGTCTAGAACGTGGTCGAAAATAAAAAATTCTGCACAGTGGAGAAAGCGCCCGTCGTGAATAAATGCACGGATGACCGGGGGGGGGGGTGGCTGCTTATCCTGAAGTGTACATCTTGAACTGGACTTGTAATTTTTTTTTTTTCTAAGTGCGGGCAAACTTTTCCAAACGCAAAAACATGCCATACATATTTGGCGACACTTTTGAAGGTCGAGTGAGGCTTGATGACAGACCAAAAAGAGAGTGAAGGGGGGAGGGGTGTGGGTTTCACTATATAGGAAACCACCCCTGGACACAGCCAACCTAAAGGTGCAAAACCGTTCCATACAATATTGTGTGGGAATGTTTCAAGTCCCTAAGACAGTAAAGGGAAGATTAAAGATTACCTATTTCTTATTTTTAATACATATTCCCTACATCAGTAGAAAAAAAAAAAATTGTTTACAGGAAATGTTTCTTTGTACAGTAAGATTATAAATGCGACATTGAAATAGTTGCTTCCATGAGACTTGAATATTGAATTTGAAGGAAGTATATAATTATTTGGTATATTGATATACTTGATGAGGCGGCTGTGTGACCATATACGCCCCATCTTGCACTCAGGACTACCAATTAACGTCCCCGTCCGACCGACGGGAGTGAGCCTTGATCTTGATCACTCTCTCGAAGGCCGAAGGGGGTGAGCGAGAATGGCCCATTAATCACCACTGCACTGCAGCCACACTGAGCGACACCATACGAAGTCCACCCGACAAAATTCGAACAAGTCACGAAAAAAAAAAACCCACTGGCAAACTGAACTTGTCACCACTGCAAAGTAGCTGTGCTGAACAAGTCATACCCGGGTATTGGACCGGCAACATGTGGACTCGGACACCACCCCCTCAAATCCCCCTCCCCCTTTAATCAGTGTAGTCCATGAACCTCTTCAAGAAAACGATCGGCTCCTAGAGCAGACGAGAACCTCCAGGAATCGGTAGTTTCTGAAACACGGGAGTGTAGCAATAATGGAAGCCCTGACCTGGTGGGGCAGTAGAAAACCCTATCCCCTTATTGTACCCAGCCCACTCTCCACTATTCTGCCCACTCCCAAGTGAGATATCCTAAAAGAAACCATTTTTAAAATGCATTTTTAAAACATATACCAAGTTTTTATCAATCCTGGTACAATACCCT
>JAODAG010328596.1:5465-21950 GCA_027574785.1 Orphnurgus asper | reverse complement strand
CAGGTACTTTGATTACCTCCTCCTAGAGTGTGAATTACTGAACAATGAAAAAGTGGCTATCAACTGCAAAAACACTATATATATATATAGGCCTACATGGTTTCAAACTCAACTCCATAGTGTACATACCGCATACTTTCCGTGGAATCAACAATATGTTAAATTGGTGCTCATTGGGGGGGGGGGGAGCGGAGTATTTCAAGTACGGATGACTAAGAAAAGGTGGGAGTTAGCACAACATATCTGGTTACAGCTGCCCAATGGCGCTAATACCATAGCTTAATATTGCAGACAACATCGACGTAGACATCGAGTGCAAGGACGACGATGACGAAGATTCTGTTCAATCCATGACCGACATTACTGTACAGCTGCAGTGATTATGAGTTCAGTCTTCTACGACGTGTGCATTGATTCGGTTAACTTTCGTTGGGTATATTAATTGGGATTCGAATGTGCTTCTTGATAACTTCGCTCATTACAGCTGTGGAGGGGTGACGAACATATTGCTCTAATTTCCCCTCATTTTCAAACGAACTGGTTTTGTTTTATATTATAAATCCACCCAAGAAAGACCTTAGTTAAGTTTTTAATAGTAAATTTAGTATAGGAAGCCTCATAAACAAACCCTGTTCGTGTTGTGATCGTGGATGAACAACCGACTGTAACAAGCCTTTACGTGATGTCTAGAAGATAACGAGACACGCATGTAAAGATCCTTCCCGTCATGCTCTAAGGATCGCCATTTAATTGAACGTGCCCATCCGACGGAGATGGGCGTACCTCTACCTTTGACCATCTATCATGGACCGGAAGTGAGAGCAACCTGTTCATCACAACTTTATTGTAGCTGTTCGCATATAAGTTACCGATGAAATCCACCCACGAAAACAAGACCGAATCACTAAACACAAAGAAGAGCGCTCTCAGCAATAATGCAAATGTCATGCAACGTTTGGGTTAATACACAGACTCTCAAACTGCTACGCCACACTCGCTAGGCAACACTCTCACCTCTTTCCCTGCCCCAATCATATTTCGATCGAACTGTTAAGACATGTAGATCGTTGGGAGAGTGTAGTACCACGTAATGTGTAACTCATGGCTCTGCTGGAGGTTAACCTTACCATTAACCACTACTGACCGATAAGTGATTAAATGTTGATTTGTTTAATTTTGGTTAGTGCTTATTTTATGATACATTTAATGTATATTTGGAAATATGTATACAACTACTCGTGTATCTGCAAGTTTGCATGCCACATAAATTCACGCCATTTTTCAGGTTATTTGACGTCGGAGGTCAAAGGTCAGAGCGCAAGAAATGGATTCATTGTTTTGAAGACGTCACTGCTATAATATTTTGCGTTGCCCTGAGTGGATACGACCAAAGGTTGCTGGAGGATGACGTCACGGTAAGAACAATCATACCACAAATCGGAGAGATACTAGTGTGGTGGGTGTGATGTGTTAACAAGTACTTTAAGAAAGTCACACAAGCAAGAAGAACCCGGACACGAAATCCAAACGGTTGGCAGCATACGTCTCGGCACTACCGTGCCAAACTGTTCCACTTTACAGCCACAATCCTTGTTAGATCAATCAGACAGTACACATGGAAATCATTAACCGAGTTCTATAGCTTATGTCTATGTTGCTTCTCGTCTTTGAGGGAATGTCCATGGATGTCACAACTAGCAATGATTTCGTCTACAATAATATAATAACTATAGTGATCATTGTCCCTACATTGACGTTATAACTATTGATCATTGCCCCAAACATTGATATAACTATGCATCATTGTCCCATACATTGCCTTGATAATTAGTGATCATTTTATCCACACATTGACGTGATAACTAGTGATCAGTGTCCCCATATATTGATGTGATAACTAGTTATCATTGTCCTCCTACATTGATTTAATAACTAGTGATCATTATCCCTACGTTGACGTGATAACTAGTGACCATTGTCCACCTACATTGATTTAATAACTAGTGATCATTATCTCTACGTTGACGTGATAACTAGTGATCATTGTCCGCCTACATTGATTGATTACTAGTAATCATTACCCATACATTTATATGGTAACTAGTGATCATTGTCCCCATACATAGATGTCATAACCAGTGATCATTGTCCATCTACATTGATGTGATTACTTGTAATCATTACCCCCTACATTGATATGATAACTAGTGATCATTGTCCCCCTACATATATGTCATAACTGGTGATCATATGTCCCCCTACAATGATGTCATAACTAGTGATCATTGCCCCCCTACATTGATGTGTTAACTGGTGATGATTTTCCAGAGGGACCTACTATTCGCCACTAATCGTGGTTTTCAAACTCAAAATAATTGCTATAATTTTCTTTGTGGTTTTATTGCACGGATATTCCAAACGACGCTACAAATATCAAACATATCTATGATTAACAACTAGTTACTGGAATTATGGTCCCATATGTAGCCCTGTACCGACGACTGAATATTCATATTAGTCGGGTCAATAACAAATTAAGGCGATGACCAAAACCAGTAGATTTAGGCCTACTGTACTAACACACATTAATATATACATCTACATATGTTTCATAAGTTAAAGCGTGTAGCGTGTGGAATAAATCTAAGTTGAATTGCTTGAGCAGAGTACTGTAAATATGTTGGGATCGTTTTTAATCGTTCTTGATCGAGGAATTGTAGGCTATATTGAAGAGCATGAAGAGCGCTACGATAATGTTATTGGTGAAGCGATGAATTCGGTGCATATTTTACGTTACAGAGTGTGATCGTATATAACATGTTGATATTTAATCACACTCTTCAGACAAGTAGGCTAATAACTAAGAAACTTAACAATGCAAGTAACAGGGAAATGTTAGAAGACTGATGTTTGTTTGCTTTTGTATACCTATTACGTCATAATTCTAACCTTTGCACGATAAACTGATGTAAACTGCCTTCACATTCACAATGTTAGGACGGCACTGGGAAGTGAATCAGTATATCCATATAAAGCTGCATGGTGACAATAGCAACGGACAGAGGTGTTTAGTGTGTCTTTGTT
This sequence comes from Orphnurgus asper, assembly GCA_027574785.1. Classification (NCBI taxonomy): domain Eukaryota; kingdom Metazoa; phylum Echinodermata; class Holothuroidea; order Elasipodida; family Deimatidae; genus Orphnurgus; species Orphnurgus asper. The sequence continues at coordinate 18,866 of JAODAG010328596.1, read as the reverse complement.
TTTGTGATTATTTGTTTATTTTTGCAATATACATTAATTTGATACTATAATTGCAGTGTTAGGTAAACAATGCACCTTAACTGCAGCCTTCTTTTACGTTTTCACAGAATCGTATGAAAGAGAGCCTAAAGCTGTTCGACTCTATTTGCAACAACAAATGGTTTAAACAGACGTCTATCATACTGTTCCTTAACAAGAAGGATTTGTTCCAGGAGAAAATTTCCAAATCACCTCTAACAGTTTGTTTTAAAGATTACATGGGTAAGCGTAATAATCAATGGAACTTTCATGAAGGAGAAATCACTTACATAGAGCATGTTTGCAGTTCGAGCACAAAAATATTTTATTACTTATATCAACTTAATTTATGCGATATGCATATTTTAAACCATTACGAATACCTTACATACCGCTAGAACTGGTCATAATCATGAGTGCCATTTCCCAGTCTCTGAAAAGCCGGTCAAAGATACTCACGTCCGCCGGAAGGCGGTCCTGGTTCTCGTGAACCCTTACACTTAACAGGAGGTACGTTTTCATACGACGGATTTATACCGAGCTGTCTGGCGAGAGCAGTAACATGAATCACGCGAACCTGGACACTGCGCTCTTATTTGAAATTACAAGTACACGCATACACACATTTCCCGCGAAAATCGTAATCGATTTGTTATTTGCATGCACCTCACAATATCATTGCTTCACTAAATTTCAGTATAGTGTACTGCATAGAGTACACAGTGTTTTTTTTCTCTTGAATCATTGGGTAAGTGCAAGTTTCTCTTTCATTGGAAGCCTTTGGGCCTGCCATTATGGCGGCCTGCACTACCCCACTATCTCTGGAATTCCCCCCTCTGCCCCAAACTCAATCAGATAATACCTCATCGAATTGGAAAACCGTTGACGCTCTTAAGTGATATAGAGAAACTTCCCCTAAACTACAAGACCCAGCCAATTCAACCAGACCACAAAAATGTCAAAGTATCATTGTATCCGGTATCAGCAAAGCAATCGCCAAAACCCAATGAAATTAGCAAGGCGAACTAAAAAAGAAAAAACCCAAAGCCAACATCAACAACATCCATGTATTGTGTGGAGACTTAGCAATTGAACCAACTGACCCACATTCTGTAAACACTATTCTTAGTCAATGGAAGCAAGGTACAACTCTAGAAAATCCACGTCCTAAATTTCCAGCAGAAAAAACAACCAGAATTATCCAGTACTAGTCATCTGTGGCATCCACCCAGAAATAGACGAAAATTATGTCAAAACCATAACCCGGTGTGTATATTAAACGACTAATCAGTAAAGAAACAAATGCTCGCACTTGGAAAATCAAAAAATAGTTTGAAACAAAAGTAGAAAGATCTATACTTATAAAACGTGGAGTGTTCCTATGATTCACCAAACATAGGGTAGTAGAATACAGAGAATCTCCTGCTATAATACAATGCTACATATGCCAATGATTTGAACATACGAACACAGAATATGAACAAGAGACAAAGTGCCTGAGATGTGACCAAAACCATAGGGCTAAAGACTGCAAAATCCTAAAGAAGACAAACATTGTGCCAATTGTACCATTCAAAGGCCACTAAATTAGAGGTGCAAAACACACTACCGGTACAAGCAAAAGTAAATGTCGCTGTGTTTGTAGTCGAACCTGTTAAAAAGGTGTTAAAAAAAAGTCAAAATAGACATTGGATTTGAGGATATTACTCGCTGCTTCAATTCTATCACTCGCACTATGTAACTATACCCCAAGCAAAACTTCTACAACGGCTACATTCTCCACCAATCACTACCCGCCGCCATCATCCCATCGCCAGAGGATGAACTCCTTCAACTCATGAACGATCCGTCAGTATTTAGATCTCTTCTGTCTTAAATGGTTAAAGGTGAACATAAACAGTATCCTGCCTAAGCTTGTCCATATTATCCACGGAATCCAACCAGACATTATTTCACTGAATGAAACAACTCTCCAGTCAGTCTCATCTTGTTCTTCCTGGGTACAACACATAATTATAGGAAGGACATTTCCCGAAAGAAAGGAGGGGTTCTTCTCGCTGTAAGAAAAGATAGAGCAGCCATAAATATCACACATACAGATTTTAATTAATACCAGCTGTTAGAAATACTCCTTCCCAATCGAAATAATGATATTAGACTAATTACGTATTACAGTCCTCCAAATATACCACTTCACCCTCCTGACATCTTGAAATGCAGAGATCCATATGTATTGTAGGAGACCTCTAATAAAGAGGAATTTTTTCTAAAACTATGTGACGATAACAACCTAATAATTCTAAATCAAAACACCAAAATCCATTCTAACCCTATTGATTACAGCCAGGAGTTTCTAGCTATGTAATATCTTCAAACACATTAGCAAGAAAACTTGAATGCATAGAAATACTTGATGAGACATTGATAAGTGACCATCACATAATTGTAGCTTTTTTATATTTAATATGAATAAATGATCCCAAACCCATTATAGAAATCCGTATAAAACCAATCGGGAATCTTTTAGACTTCAAATTAATCTTGTCACCGCATTGCATTATCTTGATAACAGTGCCAGTATAATTAAAATTATTTCTAAGTTTAATGAGAATTGTCCACTTCAAAAATCAACCCCAATGTGGCCACTTAGTTACACTAAAATTAACGAATGGAATAAGGCATTAACTAAATCTAAGACATCCGCGGGTAGCGATGGCGTAACTTATCAAATGCTAAACAATGTCCTGTAACATTTACTCAGAATATTATCTACTTTTTTAATGAATTGCTAAGAATATGTTATTTTCCAAAACCGTGGAAGTCTGCAAATCCAAAGCAAATAAAAATATTTCTAATCCCAATATCTATCGCCCCATCAGTCTTCTCTCGTTCTTAGGAAAAATATTACTATTTATATTAATATAAACGTAATATTGATAATAGAATCAGAACTTACATGGAACAAAATAACCCTTTTCGCCATATCAAGCAGGTTTCCGGTCCAAAAGAGCACAATAAATCAAAGACAAAAGGTATTAAGCTGGAATTCCAAATGAAGCATTAGGCATTTGATAAACCTGGCATAATGGACTACATTCTAGGCATCTACATTTTAAGTTCCATTCGAATATTATTCTTCTCTTCCTTTCTAACTGACCGTACAATGAAGCTAATACACAACGAAGCATCTGATGGGCAGATAAGTCAGTTTGCTGATTACATAGCTATCTGGAGCAGTAGTAAACACATTGAACAAACAGTAACCCGTATTCAGGATATTGAACAATGGTGCTCTAAATGGCGTATAAAGATCAATCTTAAGTCTAACCTGATTGTTACGTGACCCCTCCCAGCATATCAAATTAGAACTGACTCTTATTTGATGTGGACTATTTGTATATCCAATTACGTACACACCACATTGCGGGAGTTCTTATTACGTGGATGTAGAGGCAATAGGTGTTTTCAGATGTGTTCATCATCACAATTCACATTGTGAGTTTTGATGTAATTATCGATCAAGTACAATACTGATGTTACTTTTTTCCAGGTCCCAATGAGTTTCACCCAGCTGCCTCTTTTATTCAGTCAAAGTTCGAGGTCCTCAATAGAAGTAGCTCTAAGGAGATCTACACGCATATGACCTGCGCTACGGACACTACTAACATCCAATTTGTATTCGACGCAGTCACAGATACCATCATTGCAAACAATCTACGAATATGTGGCCTATACTGACTGCCACAACACGACAAGGTTTGTGCCTTTTCCTGCTGTGTAAAAATCGCTATACCCGGCCAAGTGGCCACTCGACGGTGTCACCAATCTCCATGGAGTGACTTTACGATAGTGCTGTCGTGACGTTATTTTCAGCTGAATGGTGTTTGTTTCTCTTGTTTCTCCTCTGCGCAAAAACTCATTGACCTTGCGTAAAGGATCGTGTACGGAATCCTCCACTAATGTAATTTAAAATTCATTACGTCCGAAAATACAAAGGGAGCAATTTAAATTGCCAGTTTGCATATTGTTGGCCTTATCACAACTAGCAGCAGACCGTACTTGTATACATCTAAAGTTGGAATGCAGCAAATGAAATTTAAAATATCTTAACGAAGGATTCAAGTGATGAAACATGTGGAGGCTTCTGTACAGTACTGATTCTAATTTGAAAACTTAGGCTTAAAACAGAGATGATCCGAAAAACAATTCAATGTGACTAATGGAAGTTTCTCCACCTTCGTTTGATGCCCATCACGGCCCACACCTGGGAGGAGAGGATATTTCAAGGTGGGACAGCTGTAACATTTAAACCAGTTGTAACGGGTTTACACTAAACAACATAGTTTTTTCAGTTACATTGTATCGTGTTGCATAAATGAACAGAATGTTTTCTTCATTTCACTTTACTCTGTAACTACGTAGTTGTATAAAATGTAAATAGTTCTAAACTGTTATGTATAATGCTCTGATGTTGAGATTAAAAAACATACACTTGGCATTAATTGCCTAATGATGGACCTGTCCTCCAACAGAGTCATGAGCTACACATTACGTGGCACTACACTCGTCCAATGATATCCATGTTTATAGGATCAGGGCTAGTGGGATAAGTCTGGCGCGATGACCGTGCCGTGGCATATGCTACCGCCGTTTAGTTTTCGTGCCCTGGGGTGTCTTTTCTTTAAAAAAAAGGAGGCTTTAGCTAGTTTATGGTTAATACTGACATGACAGAATGATCGAACGTATGTTCCTATGATGTAATTCAGTTCTATTTGTATAACATATTGCGTGTTGATCTAAGTTTATTGTAGATAAATATGAGAAAAATGCTCTATATCATTACTGTACAATCTTTCAGGATGTGACTTATAATTGACAATGATACTTGAAAGTTTAAAAACTTTACAAGGAAGAACTGTAGAAATGTTCCTCTTATAAACATAATTTATATTTGTCGGTGGCATGTACAAAATTAGAGCAAAGTTGCTATTAGTTCGCACTTGTCTATTTTGCATCATTAGTGTGGTTACTCAATGTTTTTGTAATAAAGTGTCACAACATTCTCACAAACAGTTGATTTGTTGGGATCTTTGTTGTCCAAACCGCATAATCATTGGTGCAGATGAGGGATGGGCTTGGTTGGGCGGGGAGGATCGTTCAGCCCCGAAGTACGAGTGGATTAAACCTTGATGAAAATAGAATTGAAAGTAATTGCTAAAGAACTGGCGGTTAAAGAAGCGAGAAAAATTCGGAAACTGCGGTTAGGAAATATAAAAAAAAATGGTCAGCATTCGTTCAGTTAATTTTCCGTTAATTGCAACCCTTCAGCACCACACAAAGACAAGTGAACAACCATCAAACACAAAAGTAATAATAATTAAATTTTTCCCTAATGTTTCCAACAATTCCTCGCGGAAAAACCTTCGAAAGAAGCTTTGCCACCAGTGGCGTATCCAGATGGATTGAACGGATAACATCCCCTCTCAGCCACCCCATTACTTGAAATGCTACACCCAGCCCCCCTCCCCCCATCAAATCAGACCCTTACCCCAGTCTGAACATTTCCTCGGACTGTCTATATTTAGTTACATTGCTGTCATACTTCACCTCACAGCCGTCCATATGGGTGTTTGCGGGAAAAATCCAAGGGCAAACATGTACGTTAAGGTGTGGCTTGCGGCAAAGGCGAATGCTGCGAGCGGTGAAGCCCGTGACGCTGAGGGTGTGGGAAAGTGGCGGAGCTAGGAGTTTTCGGCCAGGGTACATCATATGGTGGAGGATTTATAGTGACGAAGTGTCCACACCGCGTCGTGGCAACCTACTCACTGGCGGCTCTAAGCAATTGTCTGGGGAGCCAATTCTGAGGAGAATGAACTGTGTCCGCCCTTCCCTGTGTATACATAGTTGCAAAGGGCAGTATATTTTTTAAGTAATAACTTCGAATGACGCAGTAAATACTTATTTTGTGCTAGCCTTTTTTAGCAATTTAAACCAGAAATACAAATTGTAGTATGGATTCATATGCTTTTTTGTGACGGCGTAAAAACTGCTCGTTTCCCACTTTCAATTAATATTTCTTAACTTCCAGTATCGCAGGAATCTTACACAATATTGATTACTAATTGAAAATTCCTTGTAGGCCTAGCCTAAGAGTTACATAACCTAAAACATGCATACAATTCATTGTAACAATCAGGCATAGCATCTTTAAAGATAAAATAATCAGGAGAATATACATATACATAAGCGTCGGCCTAAATTATTTATCCAACACTAATTCAATGAATAAGTCAGGCCTAGCCTATTTGAATAAATATAGGCAATTGGCTGCCGTTCATGATCGATATTGCAAGAGCAGTTATACAAGAGTTGGTATTAGCTTTTAATCCCTTCAATAACTCTTTAAACCATTTTGTTGAAGTGATTCCTTCATTGACACCTAACATGACACCTGAAAAATAATTTAAGATTAAACAATGCTGTGATGCCAACCAAGGTGTGTATCGACAGGTTACAACTACATTCGACATTAAGAAAAACAGACGTTCTTTAGTTTAATTATACCTCTCGTGCAATGATAAACTTGAAATGAACGATAACATCGTTAGATTAAACTGGTACGAATTCCATGCAGGACTTTTCCTACGATTGTTCAAGCAATATTGATGTACATAAAGATATAAACTAACACCTCGTAGTGATTAGGGTGGGTGTCATTTCACGTCGAATTTTTCGAAGAAAATTACAGGCAATATAACTTGTAGTCTAATCCGTAAATTCTGGTCTTCCGACAGCCTCAAACTATAGCAGATGACTGGAGGCAAAGTGCTTCATGGTAATCCGCTTTCACCACAATTGCATTCCTGGCTGAAAGGCAATTATTATCAACAGCAAGTTAGTATCAAAGAGTTGCATCTCCGTGGTTGTATATATTGAATGCATCTGTATGAGTCTCACTTAACAAGGCAATTCGGGTTGAAGTAGTAACCTGGGAATATTGTGCTTGCTAATTCTTTTATTTTGCACCAAAAATATATAACTGGGAAAATATACATGATACCTACACAAAAAGACTTCTTGCTGGAACACATACCATCATTGTACCAAAGAACAAATGAAAAGGCCTTAGCTTGTAGAGATCACACACATTCACACATACTGCACACCTGACTGCATGCTTTCAGCATATGTACCAAAACTTACAAAGAAGCAATTTCTAATTGTCCAACCGTCTTACAGCACATAAACTCCAGACCATTATCTGTAACCATCTGGGACTAATGTTTGATGATGTATACAACTGTTAATTACATGCTAATTAAGGGTAATTATGCAAAATAAACCACACATCGTGTATGATCAGAAACGACAAAATTCCAGTCCAACTCAAAATGCTGCAGCTTTAAATATGCGATTTTGTCTTAGCACTGTTTATTTCCATGGTTTCGCTTACATATTGCCCTCATTCATTTCAATACAGAGAAACGAGGCACACAAACACTTTTTACTATAACACCAATGTGTAATGCACACAAAGTGCCACTCTGTACTGAACACCAAAAAATGTCACACTGTATGCTGCTGATGATGACACAGTGATTAGCGGTATTACAGAATCTTTCTTTTCATTGATGGTCAGCATACATCTGTGGTAGTGAGTGTTCCTCTGCTCAATTCTACCATCCAACTCAGCTGCATATCATGGACATTCATCATTAGTGCTAGCAGCCATGTAGAGCATATAAGTGTCATCAGAGAAGACCACAAATGTATATAGGTTGCAGCCATTTTTTTGGAAGCCATGTTCTTTTCTCCACCAGGATACAGGAGCATCATCGAAGCCATGAATAGTGACCGCTGCCCATGGAACAGCATTATCTGACTTCACAAATGATCTAAAGTATACAGAACAAAAAAAAACAAGCATTTCATTTTTTTTTAATTCCAGTGCTCTGTTCAATGCCAGAATGTCCACCCCAGGAAGGAAGCAATGTATTACAATGTAACCTGTTAAGTAAGGAAGAGGTTGAACAAGGAAGGATGTGGTGTGGGGGGATGGTACAGTAAGTAACAAACACTCCTACATCTGCAATTTCTTTTCTTCACCAACTCATTGCATAAAATGATCAGAACTGATCATTTTAAGCATTTTCATATTCATGAAAATTTTTGGTTTTTAAATTAAACTAAATTTATGCAAAAGCAACATATCATAACATTTTAGGGTGACATATAATTAGTTTGTAAGAAAGTATGGAATTAAAGAGTGTTTTGATGTCAAGAGACAGTACAAGTCTTTCAATTTCATGTTTTCAGTCAAGTATTTGCACTTCTATTGACTATTACATTAATTTTTAGATTTCCAGAAATCTTTTGGCAAAAGATTGTTGCTGAATGGTGTTTGGTATTGCATGATGGTCTGCTTCTGGACTGGATTATGGATTGGTTATGAGACAGGATCGAAGCAGAGAGTAGTTGTTAGCAGCTGCACTTCTGCTTGGGCTGATGTCTCTTGTGGTTTCTTGCTAATATTAAAGATATGGTTGATTCATCAGTTAAGACATTTGATGATGATACAAAATTGTACTGTGAGGTAGATGCCATTAGTGTCCAAGATGATTTTGATAGCATTTTAAGAGGTCAGATGATTGGCAAATGCCTTTTAATGTTGGCAAGTGTAAAGTCAGGCATATTGGTCATGGAATTCCAATTTACAATGGTAATTATAACTTGTTGGTAAGAACCTTCAGTATGTTCAGGTTGAAAAAGAAATTTCTGCAAAGCCTTCTAGGCAGTGTGCTGAAGCAACTAGGAAGGGTAACTGGATTAGCAATGATTATGCAGTTTCTTCATAAGGATATAGTGGTTAGGCCTCATTTGGAGTATGCTGTGCAGGCATGGAATCAATACTTAAGTTATTTGAAAAAAATTCAGAGAAGGGCTACTAGGTCTGTAACTTCTACAACAGGTCTTTCGTATAGTCAAAGGTTGAAGTATCTTAACTTCTCTTTGACGATTTAGTCGATAAGCACCAAAGGCCACAGTCAAGCTTCAGAAGGTGAAGTGTAGGTTAAATGTTAGAAGGAATGTCTTCTCACAGAGAGTTGTGGATGAGAATGCCCGTTTCGGTCCTTGTGTCTGAAAGTGTCAATGCCTTTAAGACTGCTCTTGTTACGTATTTTTTACTGGGTGGTAAATTTGAGGTCTGTTGGGTTCTTGTGGTTTGGATCCTTGGTTTTGCAGGGTCTCTTTATGAGGACACGTGACCTTCCTGACCGTTTTCTTACTAATCTAAACCTTATTCCTTCACAAACATCTGAACCACACCCTTGTTAGCATGCACAGTAAAAATCATTCAAATCAAAAGCTAGTTGTAGTCATTGATGCATTGAGTGTCATGGTTAGTTACCCAGGTACCTGTTCTGTATAAATCTCTGCATAACAGTGCAAGGTGGTGATGCCAAGGACTTTCAAACCCTTGATATGACTGACTTTAACAAAATGCAAACTTTCTGAGTGGAAACTTTCTAGTCTTCAGAAAGCTAGATTGATAGAGTGGATGTTACTCTCTCTGTCTATGCTCTTTACTCAAAGTAAATACAATCAGCTAAACAGAAACACAAAAAGCTTGAGCTTCAGATTTGATGCTGGCATAAGGCACAACATTAAAGCTACCAATTTCAAGAATACCACACCACAGGACTAGAGCTAGAATCGCCAAACCCAGCTTTGTATCTTGTTGTTGTCTCTTTGTGCAGATGCCACAATAAAGTACAGAATTATCTCATATTGCTATCACTCTATTTCACTTCATTATACATTAATGAGTATATATATACAGACAGATTACCTGCTGGTTTAAATATCAATTAATTGCCATGAAAATGGTTGACAAATGATTGAGAGAACTGATTGAACTTTGCTTATGTAATCTCCAAAGCTACTAACTCCTAGCATGAATATCTTTAATTATTGTTTTTTTGAAATTTTGGATAAATTTCCCAAGCAAAACATCAAGGTTGAGTACTTGACTAGAGAACAAAGCTCACACACACTACAGCTAGCTCTCTGGTTACAATCACTGAAGTACAATGCAGTACAATTTCAATTAATGATTTCTTCTCATTTCTTGCGCTTCGATAATTGAGTAAAACTTCAACTGTGTTCGTATGATATCAAGCAGTACAGGACTAGAATCGAACTTATCAAGTGCTATAGCAATATGGTATTTCTGGAAAATGTTCGTTAATGCAACTCAGATGAGAAACTAAAGCATCATTGATGCTGCAGCTCAATTGTTCATATGATTACTATAGTTGCCCCAATTTCAACTTCCCTGTATTAACAATGACAACCAGAATGCAGAATTTCATTGATATTCCTGGTGACATTCAAACTGTGCAATCCTTGAACCTCAAATACGTGACACGCTTTCATTTTACCTCAGATGACTTTTGACGTCTGGCACACTGTGATTCTTTGATTGTGGTTTATGGGTCGGTCACTATGTACACTAGGGGTCGAATAGTGTGACATAGGGTGAAAAATTATAAACATATTGTTTGGCTTTTAAAAAAAGTGTATTATTTTGTGAAACATCAATTTTTAATAGACAATAGTAAGAAGTAACACCTGATGTAAATGCCAACTACACCAGTTCATACATGGGAGACTGCTTGAGAATTGTATAACATAACAGGTCACCTGCTTATTCAGACAAAGAATGTGTAACAATTTGCCCTAACTAACATGATGTTGCATGTAATGGGGGCACCCCAACAGTGTAGTGTTTAATAATTGTTTCACAAACAAATGCTATTTACTGTGCCTGACATCTACTTGATTTTGAAGTATAAACCAAGTAGATAATGAAATGTTCAATATTTAAATGACCTTCATGAACATAACATGTCACATATATTGGGGGCACCAAATATTTTGGTATCCCAGTTAAGTATGACAAATTGAAGTGCAAATTAAGCCTTTGAATTAACATTTTCAAGTGTCATGGTGATAATGAATATTTAATAACCTTGTGTTAAGTAACCAAAATGTATGGTGCCCCAGTTATTATAACTGAAACATGAATACTTGAATCTGATTACTAAACGTTTTGCTTCAACAGCTTGGCATGATCAGTCACTGAAGTATGTGTAAATCAAAAATCAGTAACAATGTTAGAATCAATAAAACCAGTCTAATAGCATGTATATAACAGGGACACTAAAATGTAAGTAGTCTGTGTTAAATTTCAGCTATATAATTCTTTGGTTGATGACAACAATTTTCCAATATTAAATATAAATTAATGCAAAATTAATGACTATAACTAGCATAGATGTAAAAAACAGACTGTTCCAGTAGGGCCCTGCTAAATACCATGTTGGCACCACCAATGTTATTATTTTGTTTTTTTCATCAGGTAAGTTACCACCCTATATACCACCCCACATCCTAGGCAACAACGCTGGGACACATGTTCAGAACGACATGGAAGACGAGTAAAGATATATTTTCCACCTCAAGTTCCTTTCCTTGATGGCCATACACATTTCTCATCACTCTGACTTTCCAAGAAGTTGACAAGAAAATTGTCAACCTCGACCTTTGTGATCTCTGTGGAAACCATGCATTGTTACAAATGTTGGAAATTTTTGTTGTTTTGTTGTCGACTGTAGCAGCATTGATTCCAAACCTCCAGTGGCCTATCACTAACTGTTCCAGATTGTGGCTGTTGCACTATCTACTCGGATTCTGTAAATTAATGATATAATAGGATTAAAGATATGTCAACAATACCTTTGAACAATGACACGAGCATCAGTTGAGAAGACTGGGCAGTTCACATGTGTATTAGTCCTGGCTGGCAGCTGGTAATTACTCTAATAACAGAAATGACCACCTACGGTATCTCTTTACTATGACAATTGTTATAGTTTCATGAGTAACATATGTATCTTTTCTTCCATCTTCCTTGCATATTGTATCATTTCCATCACAACTTTCATGATCAGATTGCTTACAGTGTGTAATCAAATTGCAAGCAATGGTTAGATTAATGGTATATGTGGCTATGCAGTGTCTTTAACAATCACCTGCAACTCCAATCACATATTGTATGAGCACCAATCACATACTGTATGAGCACCAACCACATACTGTCTGAGCATCAACCACATACATACTGTATGAGCAACAATCACATGCATACTGTATGAGCAACAATCACATGCAATACTGTATGAGCAACAATCACATACTGTATGAGCACCAACCACATGCATACTGTCTGAGCATCAACCACATGCATACTGTATGACTACGAGCAACAATCACATGCATACTGTATGAGCACCAATCACATACTGTATGAGCACCAACCACATACTGTCTGAACATCAACCACATGCATACTGTATGAGCAACAATCACATGCATACTACATGAGCAACAATCACATGCATACTACATGAGCAACAATCACATGCATATACTGTATGAGCAACAATCACATACTGTATGAGCACCAATCACATACTGTATGAGCACCATCACATTCTCTATGAGCACCAATCACATACTGTCTGAGCATCAACCACATGCAAACTGTGTGAGCAGCAATCACATGTATACTGTCTGAGCATCAACCACATGCATACTGTATGACTATGAACAACAATCACATGCATAATGTATGAGCAACAATCACATGCATACTGTATGAGCAACAATCACATGCATACTGTCTGAGCACCAACCACATACTGTCTGAGCATCAACCACATGCATACTGTTTGAGCAACAATCACATGCATACTATATGAGCAACAATCACATGCATACTATATGAGCAACAATCACATGCATATATTGTATGAGCAACAATCATATACTGTATGAGCACCAATCACATACTGTATGGGCACCATCACATTCTGTATGAGCACCAATCACATACTGTCTGAGCATCAACCACATGCAAACTGTATGAGCAGCAATCACATGCATACTGTCTGAGCATCAACTACATGCATACTGTATGAGTATGAGCAACAATCACATGCATACTGTATGAGCACCAATCACATGCATAATGTATGAGCAACAATCACATGCATACTGTATGAGCAACAATCACATGCATACTGTATGGGCAACAATCACATGCATACTGTATGAGCACCAACCACATACTGTCTGAGCACCAACCACATGCATACTGTATGAGCAATCAATCACATGCATACTATATGAGCAACAATCACATGCATACTATATGAGCAACAATCACATGCATATATTGTAGGAGCAACAATCATATACTGTATGAGCACCAATCACATACTGTATGGGCACCATCACATTCTGTATGAGCACCAATCA
>JAODAG010328542.1:0-10993 GCA_027574785.1 Orphnurgus asper | reverse complement strand
ATGATGCTTCTGCCCATTTTTTTTGTTTATACCCCCCCCCCCCCACAACACCATAACAACGTCCCTGGACTTACATATCTCAAGAATAGCATGGAATAGTCGAAATTATAACGTTTTACTTATTTTCGAACAATTTGGTAGTTGAAATGCAAAGTTTACAGATAATTAATTTAACTTCACCTGCATTCCTTTAACTGGCCAATCTATTCATGAGGTTTATTCGTTAAATTTAAAGTACAGTTTGTTTAGATGCTGCCTGAATGGTTTAAGCAGTTTGGTTCAACTTAGTAGGCTATCCATGAAGTTACTTGATGTGCAACAAGAACACCTAATATTACAAGTAAAAAGAATATCAATATGCCAATACTCATAGGCAATAGTCAAATTATTTGAATGATGTAGAGGATAACTACTGAATGCCAACTGGAAAGTTGCAGTAGTTTTGGACAGTTGGTATCCCGACAGGAATTCTCGCATCAGTGAAAACGTAATTATCCCTCCGTTATAATATTGGTTACTCTCAGAAGTATAATTTTCTGTTTCAGCTTTCCGCCGTTCAGGAAAATGAAGAGTTCTGGATTGGTTTGTCAGATACAAAAGATGTTGGTGTGTACATGTAAGTTTAGATGATATCATTTAATATCACATCAATGCTAATTTTGTTGAAAAGATCCTTGATGAAAAGAAGTATAATGCAGAAGGTATATTTCGCAATCTACTATTAGCTGGGATTTCAAAGATGGAGATAGATAGACTAGTACTGTACTTTTTACACCCTGTAATTCTCGGCTTCCGACGCTTTACTGCGCTCTGCCTACACATCCCTTACTAGTAATTTGCATACATCTACAGTACTTATGAAAAGTTTGTTTTAAGTAGTTGGGTTTGTGGGATAGAGCTCTCCCCGGGTTTCTCCTGTTGGAGAACCCCTTTTAGGGTTTCGAGGTCCTGGGTACCCATCCACGTTAGTGGTTTCCCGTTGGTTCATGTTTCCTTCGTATAGTATTTTCAGGTTCATTCTGTGCAGTCCATGATTCATGGCCTGCCATTATTTTTTATGTTTATTGCAACATATAGTTTATGCAGAGCGTATTTCAATTTGCAACTTGATCTTGACTATTTAAGTACGTTTAGACAAGTTATTGTTACATTTTGGGCCACATTCATTATCATGTTAATGCTGATCTCTTCTAACATTGGTTGTGTAAATGTATCTTTACAACCGCATCATCGTCTAGTCTACTGAAGTATTTAGAAAAATTTCATGACTACATGTTGGACCACAGTTTATACTCAGCAGGGTATTCAGTTTACCGATTTATTTGAAGGACTAACACTATTACCACTTCTGACTGCAATGGGGGGGGGGGGGGTATCGTTTGTTTTATAGCTTGCGCAGATTTTCGTAAATCCCAGGCCACTTTGAGATTCGAGTGTTCTAAGATTGGTCACTGTTATGGAGAAAACATTGGATAGTGCAGAAGTGGTTGTGTACTCACTCTCAACTCTGTTGATCGCTCTCCGAAGATTTTTAGGAGAACCTTCTCAGGAGGTTGAATCAGGAGGCTCGGGAGGTTGATTAAGAGGAGATCCCTCACAGGAGGTTGATCAGGAGGAAATCCCTCTCAGGGGGTTGATTACGGGTAGGTTCCTCTCGAGAGGTTGATTAAGAGGAGATCCCTCGCAGGAGGTTGATCAGGAGGAAATCCCTCTCAGGGGGTTGATTACGGATAGGTTCCTCTCGGGAGGTTGATCAATAGGAGGATGGGGGTTGAACAAGAGGAGATCCCTCTCGGGTGGTTGATTAGGAGGAGATTCCTCTCAGGAGGTTAATCAGGAGATTCCTCACAGGAGTTTGATCAGGAGGAAATCCCTCTCTGGAGGTTGATTACGGGGAGGTCCCTCTCGGGAGGTTGATGGAGGTTGAACAAGAGGAAATCACTCTCGGGTGTTTAATCAGGAGATTTTTCTCCTGGGAGGTTGATTAGGGGGAGGTCCATTTTGGGGGGTTGATCAAGAGAAGATCCCTCTCGGGAGGTTGATCATGACCAACAAGGACCTTGTCCTTCCGCGCCTACGACACTTACTGAGAGGACCCAGAGGAAGAGGAGGACTCTTTTAATCTATTGCCGCTATTCGGAACCATCTACAGTAGGTTTAGAGGTACTCTTATAGGTCCGCCTGAGGAATTAATCATGATTGATGGCCACAAGCATGAGCAATCAATGGTCAGTTTCCCTTCACTCAGTGTTCTCGTCCCCCTTCGGTCTCCGCGGAGACAGCAGACATGACTGAGCAACATGGAGCAACATGCGTGAAATTCGGACGATGGATGAGTCATAAGTTGTTCTCTGATGGAAGCTAGGGTTGGCTTTCTTGGAAATGCTGATGGGAGCTCATCAACAACTTCCAGCGGCCCAAATTCTGCTTCTCCAGGTCCCGGTCTAGCCAGGCTTGACCTTTAATCAGTTTTATTGCATGACTCGTCAGGAGATATAATTTCCGTGACGGAATCCACTTTACCAATCAATCCTCCAACCTCCCTGTTATGTTCAGTACATCCAATGGAGGAGCGTCGCGCGTATATAATGACGACCACCGAAGTCATCCTCGCATCAGGAACAAGCCCCACCAGGTCATGATTCGAACACTACTAATTGGAGACAGAGAGGGTCTCTAACGCCAGTAATGGAGGCCAGATGTGACGTCATCACATCGCAACCTTCTTGCGATGACGTCCGATCACCGGTCTAAATTTGGCAACAGCGACCCTCTCATCTGGTCGTTATTTCTCTAACTGGTAAGATTCTCTCTTGGAGAGCTATAACTGTCAACTGAGGGCGCTGCTCCAGTAAGTCCCGACATAGGAGAAGCGGCTACTGCAGTTACCTGCACATGATACCAACTGCCACTTTTGGTGACTTTGGCTGCTTATGAATGTGACTGAGTGCGATTGTGTGGGAGGAGTTATTCTTTGAAGTATCCAAACTACATTACCACCAGTCAGTCGGTAAAGTTTTGGAATTCAAGCTGAACAGTAGGTAAATTAGGACGCAGATGTTCATTAGAAGTCTGGTAAGTTGGTCGTTTTAAATACGCAAACTGAGCTTCCTTTTTGCTGGTCGACATCTCATCATTCATATGCGCTTGAAAATAGTGTTAATGCAATGCAGCATATTACAACAAGATAGTCTACTCTTAAAAAAAAGCTTCGTAAGGATTTTTCCAGGTTAGAATAGCAGAAAGTTCTTCTTTTTGCAGAGAATGGTAGATGAGTGGAATGACTTGCCTGAGTCATTGGTGTATGCTAGTAGTGTCAATACCTTCAAGAATGGTATTGATGCCTATTTTACGGATATTGGTAGAATTTAGTGTTTTTGTGGTTCACGATCCTTTATGAGGACACTTGTCCTTTCTGATCCTTATTATCTATAACTAAGTCCATTACTATCTCTCCTGAACAATGACAACTAGCCTGCTGGCTGTAATTTAGCACTTAAAAATAAAATTATGTAACTAATCCAACTTCTCATTTGCAGTTGGAGTGATGACAGTCCATCTGATTTTAGTAACTCAGACGAAGTAGAGCCGGCACGTAACAACTCGTGCGTTTACCTTCAGAAAATTGGATCAGGTAATTAGTCTAAACGCTAGGTACATTTACAGACTGAGAAGTAAAATCAATTTGATCATGAGTCTAGAGGTGGGTTGTGAGGACGGAAGGTAGGGTTCTTGCCAATGTCTCTCATCTTGTTTGATTACATTCTTGCAGGAAGTCAACATGACCGTACACTAATCTGGCTGATTTGATGCTTATATTCGTTACAATATGACTAGTTTGACAGAAATGAATCGGTGCATGTTTCTTACTCTCCATCACTTTCGGTTCCGATGCCATACGGAGGTTCCAGAACGCTATGCAGTCAAGTGGGTGTGTGTGTGTGTATGTGATGTCTTGTGTTGTAAACATAAATGTACAGCTTTAAGGCAAACTTTGTATTTTGTATGTAGATCCAGGTAGCCTATAACAGCCCTCAACAGTCCTTGATTACTATGTAGAATCGTGACATCACTGGAATGCGCTGTTGTTTGAAAACACTTCTCCAAAAAGCCATATATATGTATTTGCCATTATGTTACATATAGGCCTAGGCTGGGGTCCACATGACAAATAACGCCCTGCCATTATAAATACGGGCCTCAATACAGTTTTGCAATATGTTTTTAGAAGGCCGCGCTGTCAACGTTCATTCCAGCCTGCATGGTTATACCATAAGCTAACTTAGTAAAATCTTGTACACTATAGGAAACTCTTTTGAGTTCACAACAAATATTTGAAAGGACATTTCAGACCAATGGCCACTTAAAACTTGCATATGTTGCCTTCACTGTTACAGTAAAGTTCATGTATTGGCAAGGAATCACTAAGCCTTTCTGGTTACTGTATGTGGTTTGATGTACAGGTGTTAGGGTTGATTAGGAAAATTAAGCTTGTGAATCTATGATCTTTTCCCCTTTATGGTATGTTACACAGTGAGAAAGCAATCTTTGAACGATCGATAAGAAACAAATATTATTCTCGCTTATATGACTTAATCAAATTAATAATTGTTAACGATGCAATTGCTGCTAGCTCTGATTAAGAAAGTCTGTCAATGTACATGGACATTCAGCCTGTTATTGGCAAAGGTTGTCATTGTAAGCTATTGCTCTCAAATATGTTTTTCTTTATCTAGCTTCTCGGTGGTTTAAAGACAATTGCACATCACTTCTGCAGAGTATTTGCAAGTCAAAAGCCTCAAATGACTCAGCAGCAACCACCCTTCCCAATCAGACACCACCAGGGAAGGTTTCCCCACCAACACGGTCATACTGCCCCTCTCAGTGGATACAGGTAGAGGACACTTGCTACCTGGTGTATGGATTCTCTGTAGGAAACAGAAAGAACTGGACTGAGGCTGCACTGAGTTGTAAAGATAATGGTGGCCAGCTGGCAACAATACACTCTCAGGCTGCACAGTGTGAGTACTGCATTGGTATAATTTCTTTTAATACAAAGACTGCCATGGAGGTGAGGAGTGCTCCAGAAAAATCAGAGGTATTGTCACCAACAAGTAGGCATCACTTGGCCCAGCATCATGTAGGCATACTGTGTGGGCAAAGAGTACATTTATAACATGCAAATGAATATCCATGCTATTATATGCGAGCTCAATAGACACTCATTAACTCTTTGGGAAACAAGTACCCAAGAGTGCATCCTTTCACAAGCATTTCTTTCGAAATTGTCGTTGGAAAATTAATACCGCGTCGATCTATGAACGAGTATGAAACATTTTGAGGAGCTGGTACTAAATTGGATGGTTAACAGTTACCCACTCTTTTATTTTACCACTTCATCTTTTTCCCAACCATGACACGGGAACCAGTGTTTACACCATCGATCAGTTTGCTTCAGACTGAAGTTTTACTGTAGCTTATAAGATAGGCTCAGGAAGTGTCCTCATAAAAATACCCTGAATAGACCAACAGTTATATCTACCGCCCTGGAAAAAGTTTACCACCCTGGAAAAAGTGCCTATGAAGAGCATTCTTAAAGGCATTGATAGTTTAGTCATTACGACCGAATCAGTCGGACTATTCTATTCATCCACAACTCTCTGTGAAAAGAAATTCTTCCTAACCTACATCTCATGTTATGAAGCTTGAAATAGTAGCCTCTAGTGTTCCTCGACTTGTATCAAAATGTATCAAAAGCTAAGTTGTCAAAACCATGAACAATGTTAAACCACAAAGTCTAAGCTCAAAGGAAGTTAAATTAAGATGCTTCAACCTTTGATTATAGGAAACATTGAACTCATTGAACTTACAAGCCTAGTAACCCTTCTCTGAAGCTTTTCCTGCAACTGCAAAAGTAGGGGATTCCATGCCCGTACAGCATGTTCCAAATGTGGTCTAAACAAACTGATTGTAGATCCTAACCACAAATTTTACTTAATCTTTCCTAAAATCCAGTTCCCCTTCCCCTAGCTGGGCTTCCTCTTTTACACAATGATTCCCTGTCTACTTAGTGTAGACAAATTTGTTTGGTTGGTATAGGGCTGGTATGGTTGTGGGGCTGAGATGGTGAGGCAAGTGGCACAGGTATGAATTATATCCTGGTAATCTATCCCAACTCCTGCCTTTACATATTATATGTTTGTTATACATCATATGTTTGTCTACAGCTCTTATTGTAGCAGAGCTTCTATTGGCTGCTACCTCAAATGTTTGGATTGGTTTATATGCTGATGAAGGAGAGGCATTTCAGTGGGAGGATGGTAGCCCTTTAGATTACGAGAAATGGGCTAGAAACCAACCAGATGGAGACCCTCAAGGAATGGTAAGATTATGTAATACTAGTGCTTTGAGTTCAAGCTAGTGTTGCTGATCATTAAATCCATAATTGGCCGGATGCCGATTATCTAGCGTGTTTGTAGACAACTTGATGAGACACTATTACTACCTATTTAGTTCATGTAACCTTTTACAATTAATTTAAACGTTGAACATAGCATTCTCGGAGGTTAAACAATTTGAAGAAAATTGTAAATCGTAATAAAACGTTGTAGTCCTACAATAACAAATATTGATGCTATCTTTCTCTGTTTTTACTAGTGAAAAAGATAAAGGAATAATATTTACAAATATACATTTAAGTATTTCCATTGATGTCAGTATTGTTTAGTTAACCTATATGCATTCATGTTGGCATGTGTGCATGCGTGTGTATATGTGACTGGGACTAGGAAACATGACGTGTCAACAACATGTCGTACTATGTAAGTAGATGGGCCATGATGAGTAGATGTGCCCTATGGTGTTTGGTGCTCATATCATGAATATTGAGTTGATGAGGCATAGCATAATTCATAAAATTACGTTGTCTGTACATCCGTATTTGTGAATACATTTGGTATGGTGGTTTTAGTGTTAATGTGAAGTACATTTACGCTACTAAACTGTAAGCCATAAACCACTTATTTAGCCTGCATTTATATGTACATCTCTAGTATATTAACAATTTCATGCCATGATATTGTATTTCAATGTTATTTATTTGAGGGTAACTTGCTTAGCCACTGGCCCGGCCTCTACTGCATGCACATAAAACAAACAAAAAACATTTTATAAAACAAGGTGATAATCACAAAGTAAAAATGACATCCAAAAATTGTAAGACGAGGAACATTTTAGAACAATGGATTAAATTTAAAAGAAATAAGAAGGCAAGATGGCTTCCATGTAATTTAATTACAGGTTCACCAAACACAGAGCTCTTGCAGTTACACAACTTTTGACGTAATTAGTTCCTCCAAACAGAGATTAACCGGAAACTCCATCATGATGCCTCCCAAATATGGTCTAAAACTAAAAGGGCCAAATATTGCAAAAAAATCAGACTGAAGTTAAGAGGCAGATTTAAGCAGGTAGTATTCCATTAAAGCTAATTCCTATAGCTACTGAAGCTCATACGGTTTTGTTGTGGTCATTTATTAATGGTTCCATACAGGCCCACGTATTAGATCACTTTTAGCTAGTCGGTGGTAGGCAGCTATTACTGAAGAATAGTAATATCTGTAACATTGGGTAACTGTGTTTTCATAATGCAGTCATGTGCACAGACAGCAGCTGTTTATATCAGTGTAGCACACTATGCTGATTATAATTGGCTGCTTCAATCTAGTCTCGCTAAATGCTTATCACAAAAAAGTTTAACTAGGCCTATGGAGAGTATGTTTTAGTTTTATGTCTGGCTTCAGCACACAAAGCCACATGTTATGAGAGTATCTAGTCTCTTTGAGTTAGCTGTGTGAAGGAATTGCATTCAAAAATGCCACTACGCTTGGGTTATAGGAATATGTCATGATTGTGTTGGCCTGTATCTGACCGAACACCTTTGTTTCAAATGTGTTTACTGAAATGCGGACACATTTTGAGAAGAAAATCCTTGTCGAGATTTTTTTTCACCAGACATTGGATCGGTCTATATTTACTTTGTATTTATTCTGGCACATGCATACGCTAACTGAAATGCAAACCAGTTTCCTTTTAGTGTATTATTCATATTCATTATTCCCTGGATCCTGCAGGGTGAATGTCTAAAAATCACTGTTATGAAAAACGCCTTAGTCATATGCATTAATATAGCCACATATTTGCAAGTCTTGTGGCATTGGATCCACTAAACCATTTCCTTTTTTGGTTTATTTTACTTTCTGCCTTTACTTTACTTAAAATTAAGTAGTGGTTAAAACAGCTGCCAGGTTCGTGTGTCATCTTTTATCATATCTTGTTTCAGAGGTGCGTTGAGCTTCTCAACAACGTGGATGAGACAGGTCGGTGGAACGACGATGCTTGTAGTTACTTGGGTGGATATGCATGCGAGCTGCCTGCAGGTACAGTGCAATGTGCTCAAACTCTAGCATTTTTCCAGAAGATTCGATTTACCCAATTCCTCAGACGGATAAGTTATGATCCAACCGTAACATTCACGGTCTGGCAAGTGGCTGCGGAATATCTTCTTCCTGTTTCTTCATTAATCTATGTACTACATTACTCTTCATCCTATTTTGTATTTGTTAGCAATTCCCACCAATGTGTCCATTCCACCCCACCCCTTACATTACACATTTGCTCATGTGATCTGTCTGCTTACAGGCATGTAGCCACATACAGGGCCTTAAGAAGGGCAAGGGGAGGTTAGGTATAGGCTAAGGTCATCAATGGTAAGTCAGGTTATGTTATTAAAATTAATTTAAATTGTCTGCATGAGCAATCTTGGTGATATCCAAATTGGGTAGATCTATCCCAAGCTAATATCTCTCTCAGTGAATCGGTTAAGCCTGCCCCAAGCTTATCTCACTCATCGACCCAAATTGCCTTTTTGAGTGAGACGCACCGAGATGCATTCAACATAGCATCTATAACTGCTCTTACAACATCAATCACGCTCGAGAGGATAGCGATTATGGCGTCTGTGAATATTTCAAGCCACGTACATACACAAGTGCACGTGCACAACACTGCGGCGTTCAACTTAGCGATCAATAGCAATTGTGCGAGTCAGCGTCTGTAATAGTGTGTTGTCGACTGAAGCATTCAACCTTTATAGTCCAATTTTGCTGGAGAAAAGAACGGGCTCTTTTAATTTAATTTGATATTCCCTATACTGCTGACACAATTTAATACCTCCTCTTGAGTTGTCTAAACTCATTTACCGCAACTATTTTTTTTGTATAATGCCATATTCAAGTGCGAAGATAGCAGAAGAATATTTGTTATATCGGGGGTATATTTCCTGCACAGGTTTTATTTAATCTTCGATGATTTTGTTTTATATGCTTGCCTTTGATAATTCTGATCTCGCATCAGGCCTTGCCATACACGCTCGCCATTGGCGACTAACATTTGGCTAGTGGCGACCAATAAATGCACAATGGTCGCCATTTTGGAAAGTGGCTTATCCATGACTCATTGTATTTTTATTATCATTTTAATCCCTTACATTCATTACTCTTAACTAATCAATGCTTTTAAAACCTATTTTAAATCAACGATTGCTACTTATGCAACTGAAGACACACTGACAAAATAGTGCTGTAGCACTACTTATTCTACACTGTAGGCAGGCAGTGCAATATCACTGTAGGATATACTGTTTTACTGTGTTCTTGTAATTAATTTATTAGCTTTGGCTGTATCTTGTACATAAACACTCTTTTGATATGAATCAAGCTTAGAGGGCCGGAATTTCCCCTTCAATGTATTGCAAGCACATGGCATTTCTAGCGGGAGAAAACATACAATGGCTGTTTTTGTCACGCGTGGCGGTGTATTATTATTTATTTATTACTATTTTGGACGTAATAGAGAATAACAATAACCAATCATGGTTTTGCTTAGCGATCGATCATGTGCTGCTTGTTTATCAGAACATTGCAATGTACGAAGTAGACGAGTGATATAGGCTACTGTATAACGTAACAGCCTAAGAGTGTCATAGTTGACTACAATGGGTGCATACGGTATGTCTGTTACACATGTTACTTCTGTAAATGTCCTTATTTTCCATAACTTCCGCTCCTAATTGCAAGATTATTTTGGACCCTACTCTTCTTCAATCACGCTCGGGACAAAAGTAAATACGGGATATAAGCCTACTCCATGGGAACCGCGCCTATACGGAATAAATTCAAACCCCAAAATAAAAGACCCCGTTGTACAAATCGAAGAATCCATTTCATATAGGCGGGGCTTAACATTATTCAGCTAATTAATTTAAACGATTTGTTACGTAATAATGAAACAACACGCTTGCTGCACAAATTATGCTTGATATCTTTCTTAAAGAATAGCACAGAGCTTAGTTTATTCAATCAGGTAATAGTAAGTTTGAATTACCTATAAATAATTTTAAAGTAGTATTTTATACTGTATGTGGCAAAAAGTTAATGCTGTGGCTGTCGTGTTTGGGGTTTACGACTTGAAGATTAATTTGGACCCTACTCTTCTTCGATCACGCTCGGGGCAAAAGTAAATACGGGATATAAGCCTACTCCATGGGACCGCGCCTATACGGAATAAACACAAACCCCAAAATAAAAGACCCTGTTGTACAATCGAAGAATCCATTTCATATAGGCGGGGCTATTATTCAGCCAATTAATTTAAATGATTTGTTATGTGCCCCCCCCCTCCACGAATTATTCCACAAAAAATATCGTCGAGGGTAGCAATGAATAATGATCTGAACGCAGCCGATAATTTATGACCGTTTACGTACATGGTTTCCAATTTTGTTATCGGATTTCGGTCAGAACTGATATTGGCAATATCGGCCCAAGACTATTAAATAGGCTAACGTTATCTGTAGACTAGCCTAACGTTATGCTGTACTGCTAGCAGTAACAGTTAGGCCTATGTGGGTACAGATACACTTGTCTGTTGTTGC
>JAODAG010328531.1:0-10993 GCA_027574785.1 Orphnurgus asper | reverse complement strand
TGCCCTAACTTTGTGATTTCCCCCTACTTTCATTGCAGAATAACCATGAAAAGTTGGCCACTTCAGCACAAAGATGTCTTATCTTTGTTTAGTTTGTTCTGTGGATGGATGCAAATGATTATTATTCTTACTTTTTAGACAAAACTCTTCCGCATGCAGAAAGCTGTACCAGTCGCTACAATATAGTACATGCATGGAGCAATCCGATTTTGCTGTGTCCACATCCAGATCCCAAGCATCTAGAGCCACTGATGTCATCACACTTACAGCATCGCTGTTAATGTGAGAGATCCTTACCGAATCCGTACTAATGGCTTCCTAGCTTCAAGCGACCAGCCATCCAATGTGTGTGAGCGATATCTGTGTCATGTAGTCTAGCTAGGTGCCAGCTAGTCTATACCAACATCGGAGAGCTGAATATTGTGGTAAGCAGCACAGTGTCAATGTCTGCATAAGCTAGCCAGGACGTCTCAATAGTGCTCTTGCAAAGCATAGTACTTGGGAGTTAAGGGTTATTAAGAGAGGCTGAACTAGCTTAATTATGCACAGATGCAACTAAAGGTTAACACTCAGCCAAAGCATGAATTGCATTAATCCTTGACGGATTAGGACCCTTGTAACTGACATTTCATTGTACTTGGATGATACACACTCTTTCCTACAATTAAGAAACAAGATCAAAATGTTTGAGTTATGAAGATTTATAAAAAAAGAAATCATTTCTCTGTACGATACTCATATATCTGAAAATAAATTACTATACTTATTAATAATTATTTTATACATGTACTGTTAACCTTGACAAAAAAAGTATTCTTGGGAATTCCGAGGAATTGAATGGGCACACCTTCAAATTGGCCGATTCATGATTCATCTGATTTGAATTGAACATGTAATCTAAGCATCCTGGTGAAATTTGCATTCATTTGCTATGTATTGTTTCAAGAATTAACAGTTGAGTTGTCTACCTTATCTACCAAAAGTAAACTTCAAGCAAACAGGTGTGGTGTCATAGTTGCACACCAAGAAAATAATTTTTAAATTTTACTTTTAGTGTATTTTAGAGTTACTTTAGTGTACACTCTATTGTTTGACAATTGATTGCAAAAGATTCCAAGGAATACCTGAAGAAACGTTAAAGAAACGTAAACCGTTTTTGGCAGTGTGCAACCATGACGTCACACCTATTTGCGTTTCAAGTTAACTGTTGGTACAAAGTGTGACAGCTTCAACTGTCCATACCTTTAAAATGATGCCTACATACTGAGCCGAAATTCACCAGGATGCTTAGATTATGTCCCTCGTTCAAAATTATATTTTGCCCAGGACTATTCTTAAAGCAAACATGGGGCCATGAAATACATATGACTTCCTGTGGCTATACCCTGCGAAGATGAAATGTGAATAAAGCTGCTACAGTCATTGGTTACTCTATGTACAGTGTATTGAGTATAAAGGCATACACACAGATCTGTAAGTCACTGTAAGGACTATGTATAGCACATATGCCTTAACTTTCTCGCCTACCTTTCCTATATAGTGAATTGAATTCACATGAAAAAAAACAGAGAAGGTTATTTATATTTCATAAGAATTTGCTGTGAAAAGTAGTAACAGATGTTGATATGAAATTGTCAATAGAATTTTCCAAACCTCTATGTGAAACTGATCTTAAAAGGAAACCACTTTCTAATTCTGTTCCTTCCCAGATCATTTTTGCAGCTTAACCACGCACTTATTGGCATGTGATCTTTCAAATAATGACTTCTGGACAAATTAAAGTATCTTCTTCTAAGATAAGAGATGCCATTGGAAGTTTATGCCTGTTTTTGGACCTCAGCGGGTTCTCCACCATCTCCCCGGAAACTTTTCGACAAGCCAAATTCAACAAGTTAAAAGCTGTGAGTTATAACATTGTTTAGTCTGCTTTGTTGTGTTTACAGTTGGAAGTTGCACATTAGTATATATACTATAAATATATATATATATATTCCAATTTCCAAATCTCACCAACCTTGATTAAATATTTTACTAACCTGGATCAAAGCCATGCAGGTCAACTACCTCCACTGGGGCCAACTTTGATTTGGATTGTTAATTTGTTTTAACAAGTTAGCACAGCAGGTTCAAGTTGCTTGTAATAATTTTTCACCTGTACTGAGGATCCAAGTGATCATACTGTATTTGAATTGGAACTGGAAGCAGTTCAAAACCGTTCTTTTTTCCAGAATAGTACCCGTCAGTGAAAGCAGTATTCTTGGTGGCATGAACCCGATTGCAGGAAATTATTCTGAAATATGAACAAACACGATTGTGAAGCATGCGTTTAGCACTGGTAGTCTTTTTGTATTAATTATATAAAAGCTAGCCTCTGGGTGTGCTCAGTCTAAACTGTGCATCACAATCACATGACTGCGAGTGCCAGATATATTACAGATTCTGGTACAAGAATCACAACAAGTTGGATACAAACAATTTGTGGGTGCACCATGATACAAACTATTGATCTGTGTTTTGTGGAATAATGGATATGTACATGAAATACATGAATGTTAGACCACCTTAAATATACTATATGTACAAGTGTATCTAGATACTAACCTATGCCCAAAGGTATGCATCACAATTGATTGCTCCATTGAATTACACGCTCATTTTATTATTTGGTGTGACCTTCACAGTCATTTAGGAGACAGCTGACATATGGCTAACATCTTGGACAGTCATGGCACCTACAAATATCCATTTGAGCTAGGAACGTTTAGATTTTGAGCTAAGAGAGGAGAAAACTTAGGACAGTACATCCGACCCGACCCCCTAAGAACTGCTTCGGAGGATCAATTCCCGCATATCTGACACAAATACTAAAAGTGTTTAATTTTGGGGGTGGAGGCACATTAGTCCAATTGTGGTGTATACCTCTAACATAGTAACATACACATGTACATATACTACATTTAATGTGGTCTTGCAAGAAGCATTTTAATACCTCAAATATAGCATATATACATGTGTATGTATATCATGTACCTAATTATACTAGATTTGGTGTGGTCTTACATGAAGCATATACCTGATATGTACATGTGTAGGTAAGTAGCCTATGCCCAAATCTATACATACAACATGTACATATACTACATTATGGCCTTACCTGATGCATATGTCCTTGTGTATGTAGATAATAGCCTATTCCCGTACCCACATGTACTGTACTATATACTACAGTACATCTTACATGAAGCATTTATCGAATATGGTACAATTTGTCACTTGTTTCATCAGTGAGCTTGTAATAACCTCTTAAATTGTTCACACGCTATTGTACAGTAACTATTGTGCGGGGTACTCCTTTTCTGGTCTGTCAAATAAATATTGCGAAGAAATATTATTGCTAATAATTTTTGGAATATTTACCACAGGTTGATCCATTACTTCTCCTCCTGGGGGAGTTAGCAGAATTTGCAAATTGTTTGGAGTTTTCCAAAATCCCTGAAGTCAAGAAGGATGGCCTGATATATACCGTACATGGATGTATGCTCATCAGACAGTATGGCAGACAGCAATTTTACAAATGCTTAGACTTGACCAAGTCAACGTGTAACAGCAGTAGGGAACTACTTATTGCAATTGGGTGGCTGATCTGCAGAGAAAATCTGTCGAAGAAAATGATTTTGAAGGAGACGGTTAGCCTTCCCTCATTTCCAAACATCGTTCATAAACTTCGAGAGAACGACCATTTTATCAAAACAATAGAAGATTCGAACTCTGTCAGAAGTCCCGAGGAGCGACTGAATCAGCTGATTTGGAACGTTGGTAAATGTAGAATTGCAACCAAAGAATTGTATTGGAAACAGCAAGAAATTGTCAGATTGGCACATAAAATTCACGTTGCCACCCAGGGTGTCTCTCCGGCTAAGAACAGTGCGTGCCTATCAACGGCCGAAGTCTACGCTATGAGATACAAGGAAGACTTAAAGCGGGTTGGTACATACAGTTTTCTCGTCCTTTCTCAAACGTCTATTATACTTCGTTCCTCAGTAGTATCGCTTTTCTTCTTTATGGAATAGCTCAATAGTAATTCAATATTTTGTGGTCATAAAAAGTCATACATGCACACTGTGCAGTGCATATTGAATACTGATGGAAAGATTGGTGTCGAAATATATATAGCATAAATAATGCATTTTTAGGGTTCTCAACTCAAAATATTTGCTCGATAATACGTAATCATTAGATTACGTATTATCGAGCAAATATTTTTATACCGTTTCCAATTCATCCTTTGTAGAATTTCATAATTTCTAATCTTCCACTTTTGCAGATGCATGGCTAATAATTTTGTTTGATTGTTTCTAAGCATCTGGACCGTTTAGAACGAGAGAACAGAAGATTACAGACGTACTCTAATTGGCAAGAGAAAGAAGAAGTCTTTTGGCAGTGGATGGTAATTGCTCTTGTTCTAGTCTGATCTTGCGTACAGTGTTGGGAAATCTCGTAAGCAGTCTGAACCTTACTCTCAGGAATTTTGTAATCGGCATGATTTACATCCCAGATGCCTGAGATTTATGCATACATTTCTGGCACAGGCTAATCGTTAAAAATTCTTTCATAACCTCCAATATATTCTCATGTTTTATTTGCTATGGAGTAGAAACGGGAAAGCCCCGCTCTTCGCATTCAATAAATCCTGGATTTGCCACTGTGGCTATATGGATGCCTACAAGCTGCCTGCAGGGTTACGGTTTAGCTGGGAACCTCATTCGCAGAAAATACAGAAAAAGGTTGTCCAATCCAATTCCTGTTCTGCAATATGCAGCTAGCTGTGTGCCTGCTGGCGTCAGCAATGTACATCAATGAGATTACACTTAAAAAACTGCTACAAGATCGATTAGCATTCATGCAGTGAAAGAAACTGTATATCATCTTAGTTAGAAGTACTTTGTATTCTTGCAGTGTGGTAGGTAACAAGCCCTATCCAATAGCTGGAGCACATTAAACGGTGACGGGGAGGCCGGGCTGCATTGGTAGTTCATAATGGTTTGATATTTTTCATTTTATGGTGTTTACCCATCTTTTTCTTAATAATTGCTGATACCACAGAGTCTACACTTATGGGTCCTCCCCCCCCCCCAGGAATCATCATGATTGACTGCCATGGCATGACAAGGCTGTCTCGCTGAAGTTTGCCGTGGAAGTGCTGATGAGAGCTCAGCAACGACAGATTTTAACTTTAAAGGAGCTATTGCAATGTTTAACCCTCGTCTGATGCGCTTGTCTTGATATATGTATTAATTGCTATGTAAGGATTTGGCAGAGAAGAGAAAGCAATCATGTCTAGTGTGCTTTGTAGATAAAAAAAATACCCAATTTGTTTGCAAATGAAGAAGAACAATTAGTTAATAAATAAAAAGCAATTAAGTCTTTTAAGGAGCTACTATGAGTAGCTAAAATGGATAGATATGTGTCTGTTTGAGAAATACATGCAGTATCTGGGGGAAAAGTTCAATTCCACCCAAACTTTATTTCAGGAAAGTGTTGTCAATGCCGATCAATCTGAATCTTATTCTAATGACGACGATTACGACAGATTATCAGGAGCAGACTACAATTACCGAATGATGGACCAGATTAAGATGCTGGACGATCTTAGTAGTAGGTTGGCGCAAGCTTTAGAAGAAGTGTCGCGAAAACGTCACGACCATCGCTGTTACCTTGTGGTTTGTAGACCTTCCAGTTAACTATTTATCCTTATCTGAAGGCTGAAAAGTGGCATTTAGAGCACATAAAACCCAAGCCAGTCTCAGTATTGGGAAATCCTAACTTTGTAGGAAGACCAATAAACCCTACTTTTACCCATCAATTCCTACAGTATGGCAGGATACATGTTGGTTAGTCACTCAAATTATTTTATTATGTGGATTTGTTATTTTTCTTCATTATTTCAAGGATGTAGCCTCCCTATCTTTTAGTTTGTTAACCCAGTTATTGAGACATGTGGTGCCTTTGACTGTTAAGGTTACAGTAGGTATTTTTATGCAAGAACCCACAATTTTTACTAATGGAAAATGAATCAAGAGATTCCCTTTTCCCTCCAGATGTTCTCTACTCCTACCTTTCGAGGTCGAATCCTTATAATTATGGTTGTAGCCGTTCTGTAATATGATGTGCACCTTTCAAAAGAAAGTTTGAAAATCCCATGCAAGACCTTCAATAGTAAAGAAATTCTCTGTATCATGTTATCATTTCCCTTGTTGAATGCGATTAAAAAGTTTTGTGATGGCTATTGTGATTATTATCTTAATCATATCTTAATATTAGTTGAACTGACTTAATTGCATTTCCTTCTGAACAGAAAAGGACAAACACCTGTGAGAACAAGAGAGGGGAACGTCCATTGACCAACGACTCCAGTTCTAAAGTTGCCAACCCAAAGATTCCAATAGTGGGAGCAGGAAGTCTGCTTGATGTCCATTTCCAATTTATTCCAAAGAAAGCCCAAAACGCTTCCTCAAAAGTACAAATGCAGAATCAATTGGACCTTACCTCCGCGGACAATGTTACAAATATAAAAGCAGACATTTTGACGATGACAGAGAGAGTCAGATCTCTGGAGGCAAGGCTTGCTGAGCAGAGAAATGATTTTTCGCATTCATGTAGTGAACTTTTCTCTGCATTGGATGGCGTGGTTTCAATCTCTCCTATTTCATGTAATCAGAGATGACAACAGGCAGACAGGCGTCTTGATGCCAGAACAGTAGATGTCAGTGATGAACGTGGACATCAAGGTCAACTTCTAAGTTCCCCAACGTGAGTCGCAAGCGCTGATGTCTTGACAAAAAAAAAAACACAAGCATGTTGATCTCAGCCATCTCTTGTAATTTATGACATATTGTGCTTTTTATTTCTTGTTCTGTCAGGAAATCAGGAAATGAATAAGCTGTCTAACAGCAGGGAACAAAATTACCATCACCTGCATCTATTGTATTTGATTGGTTGGTTATCATCCTGAGATGACATTCCAAGTGGTGTTTTTTTAATTATGGGTGTAATATACAATGATTGACAGGGCGTGAAGTATAGGTCTTTGGTGGACAGGAATTTGAAGAGTACCACACCAAAATGGAATGCTGTATAAAGAAAAACTTCAAAGCATTTATGCTTTTGATAAGGATAAATTTCTGAGGGCACCAACACTACTGAATTAGGGGCATATGGCAAGCAGTTTAAACAATTACCCTTCTAATTACACTTTACTTAATAGTGAAATTCAATTTTCAAGCAAAAACACTGCCACTTAGTTGAATGGTGCTCCAATTTAAGCAACATAGTATGGGGCCATACCTCAGCATATTTTACTTATAGCATTAGGTTATACTTCAAGTAAACTTCAATTATAATGAAGTGTAATACAATTGCACTTTATTTTGACATTTTATTTAGTAGGTCGGAGAGATTAATATAAAAAAATCCTTGGGGGAAAAAAGAAAAAGAAAACTCTTTGTTACTTTGTATTTTTTCTCCAAGTATCTTACAACTTATTAGGAAGTTTCAGACAGCCCTAAACATATTGCACATGAATTCAGTGCTCAGTCTATATCAATGTGTAGTAGGATCTGTGGTGTTAAATGGATAGCCTGTTCTGATGAATGGTGGGCTGGACCTCCCCTCCAACATAATCATGGAGCTACACAACGTGTGGCACTAATACACTCGCCCAATAATCTGTAAATGGTCTGTAAACAGTTCGATAGGAATGGGGTCGATGCTATTTCCACTGCACTACCCTATATGAAAAGTTGACAATTAAAAATAAATGCCCGGCCGCAAGTAGACACATGGATTCGGTGTTCAGTGTCTTTATCGGTGTGTACTGGATCTGTGGTGTCAAGGATAGCCTGTTCTGCGGATTAATGTGGCACTACACTCGCCCAATAATCTGTAATGGGTCGATGCGATTTCCACTAACAGGCGACCCTATGAACTCCATATTTGCTCTTGCGCAATGAAACAGATTATCATCAACGTTATGGCACGTACGATTTACCTTCCCAGTCGGGGTCCAGTGACAGAAAACGATTCGGGCTAAGTTAGTGGTCCTGACGGTGTAATTACGTGAACGAAGACATAAATTGTACCAAAATTTCCATTTTTAGCCTGCGTGGATCAAAGGTAAATCGGTGTATACAAGATATTCCCAGGGATATGATGGATGGGTATGTTTTGGGACATTGAAACTGATGGGAGTTTGTAGCCTAGGCTAATCACGTCGCATGTAAACGGAGTGCTATGTACATGGCTTGGCCTAGGCTAAATTAACTAACTTAAACTTAATAGCTAGTACTACTGACTTAGTAGTAGTATGAGTCTAAGTAGTACCACTACAATCGCGTATCACTCACTGACTCGGTATCAGTATGCTACTCTAAATAACGAATTCGCGAAACTTGCCATAATGCTACAAAGTCAAACTAGTGGTGAGAAAAGAAGTCTGTTCATCAATATGTGCAATGTAGGCCTGTACTACTGAGTAGTCCTTGAACAGGTCATAGAAAAAAAAAACTAGGGCCCTTAGTTGTTTCTGCTATACGAGTAAATGGCAAATTAAGAAAATGTAAATACTATTGTCGACAAACACTAAGTTGATTGTTTTTGACAAAAATGTGATAAAAACACTGTTAATGTAAACTTATAATTGTGTCATGCACCTTGGAGATATGGTGAAAAATTGTCAACTAAATTATATTTTGCGGTTATGCCTCTCTTCTGTGGTGTAACATTTACTGCCATTTTAAATGTCACCTGTTTGTTCATAAAATAGGCCTGCTATTCCTCCCAATGATCAACGCTGGGACAGTTTAGAGGACCAGGGAAACCACAACAACTTGCTTGGCATAGCTCAGGAACTGTAAATAGGTTAAAAGTTTGGTGACAGCCATAAAGGGAAGAATGCTGCCTGTAGAGCTGCATGTGAGCAATTTTTGTTGATCCAAGCTGTCCTTACATACAGTGTAGAAATGTCATCATTAATCAAGGGAAATTTATTATAGGGATAGGTTTTAATGACCCCATTATTTATGTTTCAGACTCCATTTTTTAGTGTTGGGCTGGATGAGAGAGGTTTAAGTGGAGGTATCGCAAAATGAGCATTCTTTGTTTATCCAAGCTGTCACCACACTCCACAGCGATCTCTCTGCAGAATGGTCATTATAATCAATGGAAATTTATTACTGGGGTAGTTTAAACGACCCTATATTTAGTGTTACAGACTGGGGTCAGGATGAGAATGAAAACTGTCACCGGGGTTCAGTGCTCTCCGCATGCAGTAAATAGCGTCACTATCGTTTTGACCATTTAGCTCATTATACTATAGGTCGCAAGTCGATTTGAAAACGGCGTCATAATTACTGTACCATGTTGCATCAATTTTTGTTAATTTTGTTAGTATACAGCCAGATGTCAAGAACAAAAAGTCCAACCAAGTCAATCTGTTGCTTCATACTGTAGCTCGGCTGCAACACCTGCTCTTAAGCCATCCTCATCCAGTCCGTAACACTACACATTGGTCCAAAAGATAGAAACCGGGGTCATTAAAACCTACCCCAGTAATAAAGTACCCTTGATTATTGACCATTCTGCAGCACTGAGATGCTGTATGTGATGACAGCTTGGATGAACAAAGAACCTCACAGGCTGCAGGCAGACTTCTTCATTTTGTGACTTTCATAGAACTTACTTTACTTAGTTTAACCTATTTACAGTTCCTGAGCTATGCCAAGCAAGTCATTGGTACTAAAATCGGTTGTAATACTTTCTCTCTAGAAGGTTATTGGCTTTTCCAAAAACCTAGTCGCATCATGCAGACTGTTGGTTACATATTGACGAAACTTGGCCAACAGATGGTGATTGAATGAAATGATACACAAGTTCAGTCACACGTCAATTGGGGTCAATAGTGGTGAAAACAAGAAATGCTTCTTCTCCTAGAGATTTAAATTGACAGACCAAATTTGGTCAACAATATTGGTTACTATAGTGCTATATATAATAAGAGGTGAAATTGTGAAAATGGCTCCATGATCAAACTTGACTAATGTTGGTCAAAAATATCTGGTACAAAAGTTAGTCCTGACTTTGAAGTCAAAGGTCATCAGAGGTCAGATCGTGAAAATTGCTTAACCAGGATGACACTTGACCATTGTTGGTTAGAATCATGACGTACAAAATGTTGTTCCTGATTTTGAGGTCAATGGTCATGAGAGGTCAAAACCTGTAGTTATTCTTGATTTTAGTAGATGGAATGTCATTCAAGGCTATCTTACTGTAGGTCATATTGTGAAAATTGCAATAATTTTATAATAAAGTATTGTCAAAGCTGGTCAAAATCACCGAGTACAACTGTGTCATTGGTAACATATTAGTTCTCTAATTATTCACTCTACTAAAAAACAGTGTTCGACTGACAGGGTGTCCCTTTAATGGAATTGGTCAGGTCAGGGGTCAAGCATGTGCTACCCTCCGGTCATGCATGGGTGCAACTTACTTGGCAGTGTGTCATTGCTGACCAAGAGAATTCATTTGTCAAAAAATGTATTCAATTAACCAGGTAATGTATTGAAAAAATTGACATACACACTTGTCATCTAATAGTTGTTTAGTATTAATGATTTGCAAAATTCCAATTTTGAGGTCAAGGGTCATAAGAGGTAAAATCCTGAAGATTGTTTAAACCACAATCATATTGTTTAAACCACAATCATATTTGGACAGATTTGTTCAGAATCATCAGGTACAAGTTATTCTTGATTTTAGTAGGTGGAATATGTCATCAAAGGTCATCTTACTGTTTTTTAAAGAGGATGATGTGCCATGCAATCTCTTTACCAAATTTTGCAGGTAGTGTTTATTATTAATTATGTAGCACCCTGAATTAGCACCCCCATGTTGCTTAACTATTTTTTTTTGTTACTGACTGAGAGTCACTTTTAATCTG
>JAODAG010328487.1:8304-21964 GCA_027574785.1 Orphnurgus asper | reverse complement strand
TGATATCTGACTGGTGCTATCAGTTAGATGAACCAGTAGAGAGAACATGACAAGAGTTTAGTGATATCTGACTGGTGAGGAATGAGAATATTAGGACAATTAAGAGAAGTGGTATAATTTTCTTAAGGTGATATCAACCAAATGGAAAATATTACTCGTCGTTAATTTCCATCGTTGCACATTGCATTTACAAAATCAATTCTGTTGTGGTCACATGCAGCTAAAACAAAAAAAACTCTGATGTGACGTTGTTATCATTTGGCTTTATGTCCAGTTATTGTGTTCATTCTTGTCATCCTCACATTAATATATTGTCCCAAAGTTTGATGTCTTAACGATTTCCTGTTCAATTTTCTTTTAAAGCTTTTTAAAGTAATTAACCCTTGTGCAAAAAAATGTTTGCTCGTTGGACAAGAGTGTTACCTTGTATATCCTTTCCTGCTTCATATGATTTTCTGCCTAAAACTAACAAACCTTAAACAGAGGAAAGGAATCCATCGCTGCGATTCCAACGGCCGCATCCGGGGCAGAGCCAGAGGAGGACGGGAGTGCAGGTACCAGTGCCTCCGTCGTACGGCTAGCCTCGACCGCGAGTGTTGCGTAAGTGAAGAGCGCCCTCTGTTTTCGTTCTCCCGCCTAAACCTGCATCGCGAAACCGTGTATCGTTTAAGTACGCTTTTACTGACGCTCTGTTTTACTGACAGTAAATGTCTCGTTTGGCATTTTAAAGAAATGTAATGTTCCATGTCATCCAGATGAATGTAGTTATACTAAATCAATTTAATGATTATTGGTTATTCTCGGGACAAAACACTGATTATTATAAGTACACACCGTCACGCATGCAACCATTTAGTCGTGCAGTTTATGTTTGGCAATTATATCTGTCCTTTGTTTTATGAGTTACAAAATCTTGCTGTTTTCCTCGTATGGTGCAAATATCCATAAATAATTAACAACAAACACGCTGCTATAATTTGAAACTGATATGTGTTGATAAGGAGCCATTAGTTTTGCTATCATACATTGTTCCTTAAACCCATGTGTATAAACTTGGGTTTGTAAGATTATTATTACTAAAGTTTGTATGGTCGGTACAATCAGAAAGGGTCATAACTGAATTGCTTTAATTAAATAACCCTTATCTCATTTACAAATTAACAAATGTAATGTGTGAAAGGAAGACCAAGTATGCAAAAAAATTCCAGAAACAACCCCATTTTCAACTGACTCACCTCCTTGGAAGTCAAGATTTATTAAAATTGGCTCATATCTTGGTCATGGCACCATGAAATAACACCATGCAGACCCCCTAAGTAATGTGAAAACCATCATGGATGAGACGTCTCTATCATGAGAGCTGACATGACTGCATGGGCTGTATGCTGCCTATAGTATGGCAGACCAAAAAATATCTCCCATGAATTTGCAGGTCCAAGTTTCAGTGGGGTACGAGAGTCCTTGAATGTAATTTCTTAACATTTGTAGTCATTATACTCTGTCTTCTCATGCCTGGCATAGACTTCAGTACACTAGTTTAGTAATGGTTAGGATGTCTCATAGTCTCATGAAGAACACTCTATCTGTATTGATGAACTCAAATATGGTGTACATATGTACATATATACACTATATACATGTATGTACATGTATGTACAAGAATTGGAATTACCAATTTCCTTTGTGGAGGGGTTGGGGGGGGTGGGATAATCATGCAATGTGGTCAGCTTGGTGCAGGGCAACGCAAATGTTAATCTTTGTACCCAGTCATTGGGAATGGAAGTATGACAATTTAGTTGTAGGATTTGTTGGATTGGATTAATTTTGTACCGATTGCTATTCTGCATAGCTGTTGATGAATGCAACCCTTTCTTTCAATGCTTCTCTGCATAATGGAAGCTCTCTATTGTTTTGTTGTTGTTTGTTGTCATTGGTGAAATATGTGGCGAGGTGGGTGGGATGGTGGTGGGTGGGGGGAAGGGGAGTTGCATAATTAGCACCTATTGTATTTTGCTTTGATTGGTTTTCATTATGTTTGTTCCTCTTAACTTGTTCATTTTGCATCACCTTACGTGTTGCTTGCTTCCTTGCATGCATACCTGGATATAAACGGTTAGCAGTAGGACCATTGTCTCTAAGCGGATGGTACCGGAGGCCCCTATCGGCCCTATCAGAAAGGAGGACAAGTGAGTAGTGTAATTGCATTTCCTTGTATCAGCATTTTACGATATAATGATATACCGGGGGACTAAATTATTTTTAAAAACTGCAGAAACGTAGTTCTTTGATTTACATAAACACCTCCCTTCAACCTCGACGACCATTAACGGCGGAAATTTCCGTCCTGCAAAGAACGATGCACCTATTCAATCACTCCAGGCTTAGTATTTTTGTTTCGCTCTGCTGATTATGGCCTTGTATGAAAGGAGAATTTGATGGATACCCTCCTGAAATTTTTCACGCTCTCTGAATTCATGCGTCGCAATAGTCATCTTGCACATGATGCTCTTGACACATATGTCTATGGAGGTAATTTTTGGGAATAATAACACATTAAGTATTATTTCCCTCCCTCAGTCATTTGCAAGTGAATTTGCGCATTCGTTCATTCACTACGAGCAAATATACCCAACTGGCCTATAGTGCAAAAATCTGTTGTTTTCCCAGCAGTTAAAAAAAAATTACCATACTGCTGATTGCTGATCACGGCAATATATGACCGATGTTTGCACTATGCCAGCTGGTATCTCGCTCTTGGTAATCGTATCGTGTCGATCTACACTTTCCTACTTGGGATTTTAATTACTTTGCAAAGGATTATAAAAAATTGACATTTGCTTTTTTATCATTCGAGGTTTTCTAATTTAGTTTGTCCATTTTTAAATAATTTGCTCATGGTTTGTTGTTTTATTTCCTCCCAAAGGCATGCACTTCTCTTAGAATTGGCTCATCTGTGCTCGGAGTTCAACCAGCCAGAACTCCTGAAGATGTGCTTGGATGGTCTGAAGACGCTGCCTATTAGGGTAATATGGATCGTTGGAGAATGAATTATTCAGTAAACGACCCTCGAAGAAGTGTTATGCGTCGAACATTTTAAGGGAAATATTAACCCTGAAACGACCAGCCGTTCAAAGTATATATGAATATGTATATAGCAACAGATTAGGTACTGTCGATCGTATGACAACGTTAAGTTCACGAAGTAACCTAATTATGGTAATGTTAGGTGCACAAAGTAACCTAACTATGATAATGTTGGGTGCACAAAGTAACCTAACTATGATAATGTTAAGTTCACGAAGTAACCTAACTATGATAACGTTGGGTGCACAAAGTAACCTAACTATGATAACATTGGGTGCACAAAGTAACCTAACTATGATAACGTTGGGTGCACAAAGTAACCTAACTATGATAACGTTGGGTGCACAAAGTAACCTAACTATGATAACGTTAATTATAATATACCACAAACAACGTAACAGTAACTAACGTGCAATTACTGTACTCGCAGAATCCAACATCGTCCAGTCATTCAGTAACTTTCAAACTTGATTATTCAAAGCATTTATCTTGTAGTATATACGCTGACCTCCGTGGGGCACATCGCCACCAGCATGAATGTAACCAACAGTGTATATATACTGCAGCTTTACTTTCATCTTATCCACCCGAACCTTAACCCCCATGATACCTAGCATGATGAAATGACTCTCGAATGACCTCTGCATTATCAAACACGATGGCAACTCGGATTCATGTAATTATACCTTCGTTCAAATTGAAGCATTCAAACGTAATCGTAAATTTCCACTAGCATGGCTATCAAAACATGATTAACGAAACGACTCATAGCCGTGTCACAGGAGAGGTATATATATATATATATATATATAAGGTTTATTGATTCCAATGTTGTTCTTCCCACAGGAGAAGGCAACCTACCTCACGATGGAATTTCTGGAATGCAGATTGATGGTTCTCAACTTGGGGTTTGCCCAGGAGATGTACACCAAGAACTCTGTAGAGGTATCACCCGGGCATGTTTCCTTTGTTAAACGTGACGATTAATGAGTGTATGACGTTAATGAACCATTGAAAGATATTGAATTATTGTTGTGAAATGATAGGTAATTATTTATAGCCTGAAGGTCAGTCACTCTTACACTCACCTGTTTTCTCGCTACCCCGAATAATGGGCTACAAATAGAATTTGTTTCACCAGTTTTGGTGACAACAAAGGCCCAACGGTGAAACCAGTTCCATCCGGATTATTTTACGAAACATCAAAAGTTTCCCCTTAAGACACGCCCAGGTATGCTTGTGATTGGCTCCCCCACAGCTCAGTGATACTATTAATCCAATCACAAGGCACAACGTTTTTTATGACGTTACACGACACCGTGCTTGGTACGAGATCTCTTCCAAGATCCCGGCAGCTTCGAGGAGATCTGTTTTAATCATCGAAGCAAAAGGTCGTAAATCATCTCATAATTTATCTCCAGAATTTATTTTAACGCTGCTATCCTGAATTAAAGAGATTAAATCATTTAATCAACGTGAAATTTCTGTTGGTCAGCTACTTCTTTGACGCATCCTTCAAATCCCCTAGGGCAAGTCCCCGGTTGTACCTAGCTCTTACCGGCAGACCTTGTATGAAGCGATTTTGGCCATGCATGATAAGATAAAAAACCTGCTGCTACTTTCAACTCTGCAATGGGTTAATCTTATTGTTAATATCTTCAAGTGCTTAGTTTCTGGGTATTAATTTCTTTAAGTTTTAGTTTAGTAAGAAAAGGGTCAGGCAGGGCAGGACAAGCATCCTCATATAAAGGCCCCGGAAGGAAAGGACCCAAACCACACATACTCCTGGATGAATGAATTAAACGTACGACTTCTCCAAGTGACACGCTGACGAAGTGACCTCTGGCCGTCCTAGTCGGTCTAGCTAGGCCTCGCCATCGGGTCCCAAGCCGTTTCTCGACGTTTTTCTTTGAAAGGTCCGCCTCCGAGCCATCGAGAGACTGAGCGGGGCCGTCGTCGACGCGGTCCGGTCCAAGGACCCGGACGTCATACAAGTCGGGTGCACCGCGATGTGGAATCTCTGCTTACCCCTCCTGCAGGGTAACATCAGGAGGAAGGTCAGGAAACCTCTGACGTTGGCCGCAGTCGCCCTGGAAGAAATTGACAGGTACGGTTGTTTCCTGGACCGCGTTTGCTGCTACGGCCTGGTTGCTCGCTCCCGACTTTTTTATTTTTTATTCTACAGGCTGCCCGGAGGTTGGCTCTCCATTACGGTACCTCCGTTGGGGTGTTGGGTTTTACGGCGGAAAAAGTTCCTTCTTGTGGGTGAACGAATACTGATAGAAATAAGTGGAATCGGATGTTTTTGCAAATGAAGGTTATAGTGAAATTGTTCCCGGGCAGCTGTAACTTTCAAATCCGATGGCCGCAGGTGTCATCCGTAGTTAGTCGATGACATCATCGTTGAATATCCGCTCACCGGAGTGCTAAAACTTTGCGGTGAGCAGCGCAGCGTCGAGGGCCCACGTACGTGAACCGGGCAAGACGTGTTTGTAACAGACTGCTCTCGCCAGAAAGCTCAGAACGAATCGTGCGGTACACACACGGTACCGTCGTAAGGGTGTGACACGTTTGTAACATTTTTTCGGCGGTAAATCTCTCTAACTTCAGTTTGTTGCTCCTCCTGAGATGCCAGCTGCACACGGAGCTCGCAAAGATCGAAGAGGATGAGGAGCAGATCACCGCCGCCATGGAGCACTTGAAAAAGGTCAGAAGGTCGTCACGGCATGCAAACGGTGCCCTTTGTACATCAAAGCTATATGTCAGCAGCCCTATAGCCACGCAGTCGACACGCGGCTATAATCCCTGATTGGTATCCTTGTGCTAGTTCAGTGACCTTCACTAGATTGAATGCTCGGTCCTGGCCATTGACCAGACGATAACACTTGGAGGAATATCCTGCCTCCTGCCGAAACTCTATGAACTCTGTCGACGCTACGATTGACTTCCTCTCCGCCGCACGCAACCTCTTTCACCCGCCTCTGTGAGCCGAGAGGTGGCATGTACTGCCCAGGTCGTGTCCTGCTTGGTTGTCAGTGATATGACAGCAACACTTGATTATGATTCTATGCTTCTATCTTAAGCCTAGCCATGCAGCCGGCAAGTCTATCCTGATTTATGCGGTCTTAGTTTAGAGTTCATCATTCGGCAACGCGGTTAGAAAACCTCTCGGGCTCGTGAAAGAAAACCTGTCCGTGCCGATCGTGCCGACGGACAACGGCTGTAAACGTGTAACCGTCCTGCCCCCCCCGGGACCCCTTGCCCCTGGGACCGCCGTTTAACGTTTTGTCTAGTAAGCATGAATCGTGGCAGTGGGTGCATCGGTCGTATTTCCTCATTCAGACACCGGCAGAGTTTTGCGGCTAAAACAACGGCAGGCCCATTGCCGATTTTCGTTTGCCGTTTTTTTTTCTCGCAAGCAGCCGTCTCCCTTGAACCTAGCTGTACAATTACATACAATGCACCGATTAGCAGATTTTTTTTGCGAGGTTATGAATTCACATTTGGCATGTCGAATATTGAAATGTCCTACTTAAATTATGAATAATTATGAAACGTTACTTTGCGAGAATTGTAAAATATTGTAAGTTGGGATTCACCACTTAAAATGGATTTGACAAGATCCTTCATATATCCAAAATAAAAACCTCCACACTTTCTTTTGGGAAGGGGCCTGCAGTTTGGCTGTCAATCAATGATTCAAATTCCTTTTGAATTTAGGGATATTTTCGATTTCCAAAGGAAGCCCAAGATAAGTTAAAAGTACTCATTTTTTTTGTCGAGGATCCCGGTCTGTAATTACAACGAAGAGCCAGTCGGCGTTGCGCATTGTCGAGTGATTTAAGAATCATTTATCGATCGATCGTGAGAAATTGCTTCTCAAAAACGAACGACACAAGTGTTCGCAAATCATTGCCACGTCGACCGAAACACGAATGCAAGGGAGGAGAAATATTCCTCGAATGGATTCTCAAGTGGGACAGTTCTGCGCTACGTACCCTCAACCGGGGGTTTATTTTTATGCTGTAATGTTTTTCTCCTCTCTCCCCTTTTAAAGGCCGTCGGATTGGACGACGGAGGACAGTACAGCGAGAGGTTGCAGGCCTCTCTCCATCGCCTGGAGCTGAGGGTAGAGCTGTACAAGTCTCCTGAGAGGATCGAAGACAGAGCAGCCACGATCATCGAACAGGTTTTTTTGCCGTTGATTTAATTCGGAGGGTGCTCTGCTCGCTGGCTCGACTCATGCGCAGGACACATGCGCAGGACACACGCGCAGGACACATGCGCAGGACACATGCGCAGGACACACACGCAGGACACACGGCGGTACTTGGACCGAGGACGTGCCCCAAAGAAAAGTTATCAATACGCTTTTCAATTAGTTAATTGCCATGGTAAACTTGTACAGATTGCTCACCCACGCTGAGACGTGAATTTCACGCAGACGTAAGATATTAGTCAATAGTGCAAGGTTTGATAATTTTGTTTCAATCACCACAGGTTATGAAAATGAACCCCAGCTAGAATTTTTTTTATTTTTATGTTTTTTTTGTAAAAGTGACGTTAAAGTGATTTAAACCGTGAAAGTACAAGTCTGTACAGAAAGCTCTGAAAAACAAACCTAACGGACAAAACGAAAGTGTTTGGAACCAGACTCTTGGGGTCGGGGGTTGACAACTATCTCTGGGAGAGGGGTGCCACCTCTTTTTTATAAAGGAATGAAAAAAAGTTCAACCATCTTCATATGATCGATGGAGTCATACGATTTAGTGTTTTGTTCGGTAATGATTCCCTCCTTATATACTCTTTGCAGGCGAGGAAGAGCTCAGAATCTGGAACCATCAGGATGAAACGGTCACTCCTGGTCCAAGCCGGTCAGGCACTTTCTCCCGATGCGTTCCTCTTAGTGTTGGAGAGTGAAAGTGACACAAAAGGTGAGACTCATCTTAGCTGTTCTTCTTGTATCGGTGAAGCTTAATTTTATGTTCTCGGGGTAGTTTTCGTAGAAAGGGAAGACGCTTAGTTTGTTCTGCAGACAGGGCATGACATCAACTTGTCGGTAGGTAAATGCAGCCGGGGGGAGGGCTGGTGAGTGGTGCTGGTAAGGAAAGATGCTTAGCAATT
The DNA here is from genome assembly GCA_027574785.1 of Orphnurgus asper. NCBI lineage: Eukaryota > Metazoa > Echinodermata > Holothuroidea > Elasipodida > Deimatidae > Orphnurgus > Orphnurgus asper. The sequence goes on along the minus strand of JAODAG010328487.1, from coordinate 13,756 downwards.
TGCATCAGGGTGGTAAAGGTCGCCTCCGATGAACGTACCAGGAAACAATTTCTTTAAGGCTGGATATTTTACATTAATCATTGAAAAATTTAATTTAATTTAAACTTTGTCTGCCTAATATTTTACTAGGTAGACCAGAAGTTGTTATTTGGTAGTCACAAATCCAATCTCAGTTCATCTGAGGGAGCTTGCAAAATAAGTTTTAAAACCATGTAATTAAAAAAGGAAAATAAATGTGTGTAACATTATATTGTAAAACTATGTTTACATTTTTCAATACTTTCATTAGGCACCGGTGGCCGAGGGAGACAGACATTGTACAGTCAGTTCGGATCGAAAGCTGAACATTTCAAGAAATGCCTTAAGAAAACGGAAGGTCACATAAAACGTCTGGGCACCGAAAATGACAGAGAAAGGTATAAGAAGGAAAGATGTATAGATTTCTTTCTGGTAGTGTCTTCACCAGGAATCGTAAGAAGGAAAGATGGACAGATTTCTTTCTTCTGGTGTCTTCACCAGGAATCGTAAGAAGGAAAGATGGACAGATTTCTTTCTGGTAGTGTCATCACCAGGAATCGTAAAAAGGAAAGGTGGACAGATTTCCCTAGCTTCTTCATCTGGAATTATTTTCTCTGCCATGTTAACCCTCAACCCTCAAGTGCTCTTTATAACTGTCACAATTAGTAGGGACTCATTGTTAAGTTAAGTTTAGCCTGGAAGAGCGGTTGGCACAGTTTAAATGATTCACAATTATAATGCACCTGCTGATACCTCCTCGTTAAGCGTTTAATCTCGCCATGTGTTTCGATCCTTCCCCCAGAGCTCGTCTGTGGGCGGACCTGGCCAAGACTGCGAGGAAGCAGGAGGTATGGGACGTGTGCCGCGTGGCAGCACGGTTCTGCCTCCTGTACGATGATGATCGCTGGCGTGTGGCCCTCCCTCCGGAGGCAGAGAAGAGGTAAGAGAGGTATGCACACTAACTGTCTATTTACTTTGAAGATGATTCCTGTTCCATCTTTGTAATTATGAGAGTCTAATCTTTGCCTCATCTGTAGATGGAGGAGATAATTTCAGTCATAGACTGTTTTAATACCATGCAGTATTGAGAGGTGAATCTTCGCCTCATCGGCACCCATGAGATATTTCCAAATTGTTGAAAAGTTGAATCTTGTGGTACACTAATCCTTAACGTTCGTGTTCAACAGCAGCTAGTAACTAAATGTTGAGTAATTTAAAAAAAATGAAAAAAAAACGAAAAACCCTGATATGTTCTTTCAAACTGAGATGATGACTGTTGTCATCATTTACCTCTCCCTTAGAAGTGTGGCCAACGAACAACTCCCTTCCGAGATGACCGGCAGCAAGAGAGGCAAGTCAGCCTCCCAGCAGAACGATGCTGAGCCCATCGTCCCCCATTCTGATAAAGACCTCACGAGGATGTTGGCCCAGATCAACTTTCTTAACTCGGAGGTAAGAGTATGAATTTGAAATTTAACCTGACAGAGAGTTGTCGTTTTAGGTTTTCGGGTTAATTGGGCCCATGACTTTTTTTTTTTTTTTTAGATTTTAGATGATTATATGCTCGATATATCATTTTAGCATTTTGGTTGCAGGCAAAAGTTGTATCAGGAAAGACTGATCTTGTCAGGTTTTGTGTCAACAAGTTATATCAGGAAAGGCTGGTTTTGTGTCAACAAGTTGTATCAGGAAAGATTGATCTTGTCAGGTTTTGTGTTAACAAGTTATATCAGGAAAGACTGATCTTATCAGGTTTTGTGTCAACATTTGTATCAGGAAAGACTGGTCTTGTCAGGTTTTGTGTCAACAAAGTTATATCAGGAAAGACTGGTTTTGTGTCATCAAGTTGTATCAGGAAAGACTGATCTTGTCACATTTTGTGTCAACAAGTTGTATCAGGAAAGACTGGTTTTGTGTCAACAAGTTGTATCAGGAAAGACTGGTCTTATCAGGTTTTGTGCCAACAAGTTATATCAGGAAAGACTGGTTTTGTCAGGTTTTGTGCCAACAAGTTATATCAGGAAAGACTGATCTTGTCAGGTTTTGTGTCAACAGTTGTATCAGGAAAGACTGATCTTGTCAGGTTTTGTGTCAACAAGTTGTATCAGGAAAGACTGGTTTTGTGTCAACAAGTTGTATCAGGAAAGACTGGTCTTATCAGGTTTTGTGCCAACAAGTTATATCAGGAAAGACTGGTTTTGTCAGGTTTTGTGCAAACAAGTTATATCAGGAAAGACTGATCTTGTCAGGTTTTGTGTCAACATTTGTATCAGGAAAGACTGATCTTGTCAGGTTTTGTGTCAACAAGTTGTATCAGGAAAGACTGGTTTTGTCAGGTTTTGTGCCAACAAGTTATATCAGGAAAGACTGATTTTGTCAGGTTTTGTGGCAACAGTTTTATCAGGAAAGACTGGTTTTGTGTCAACAAGTTTCAGGAAAGACTGGTCTTATCAGGTTTTCGTGGTCACAAATCTGTGTTTCTGCAAATCGAATCTGCAAGCCGTATAATACATGTCTTATCCGCATCCATACTAATGGAATACCCTACACCTGAAGACATCTGAGACATACACATTCCATTGTGCCAGTCTTTGGTACGGATATATATAGATACGTTGCAACTATGGTTCCTCAAAGGAAGCTGCTATGGTCAGACTGCGTCATGGTCTTAATGCAGTTATGTTTTCCATATCCAGGTGGGCAGAACTGTGCATTCCAATAACACAGTCTATATCTGTAACTTCTCGTAGGTTAAGTTACCATGGGGATATTGCTGAGAAGGATTAATTAATTAACATGTGGATTTCACTGAGAGGGGATCAAAATAACATGTAGTTTCAACCGAGAGGATGTCAATTTATCATGGGGATTTCACTGAAGAGGGGTTAATTTATTTTTCAGGCTTTGGTGCATCTGCTGAGGTCACAAAATGTTGAACTTATGAATGATCCCGTACCACCATCGGATATCAGTAAGAAACCGAAGGGCTACGTGGCCAAGAAACCAGAAGAAGATGAGGGCTGGATCCGTTACAGGTCATAAGCAATATATATATATATATATATATGTTGGATTAATTACTTTAATCTAAATTGTAAGGGACTCAGGAAACAGCTAATTTTAACTCAGTCTCTCTTAAAGTCCTATATCAGTAATTTCTCGATGGTGTCCACTGTTCCTTAGAGCAAATAATGTCATTCCAAATTTCTCTCGTGCTGGCTTGGAGGGTATTTCTCAAAGACATTGATTTGGCAGAGTTGTTCCAGGGTCAACTTAAGAGCTGTGGATTCATGGGATTGCTTTCTAGGTACAAATACAAATTTTGTTATGAAGTCATTCATTCATTGCAGAAAAGCATCTGAGCAAATGGCAGGGAGCCATGGGTGTCTAGAAGAGGTATTTCTCGCTGTTTAAAAGAAGCATAAGTTGCGGAGACTGTATCTGTCATCTAAGTCCATGGTTGATTTTGTAAATTTCAAGGGGCAGGAAAAGTTAGTTCAGCAGTGGAAAAGTTGTTTTCAAAAGCAAGTTAGCCTTGAATATGAAGGAGATTCCAAGGGCATTTATTTCATGTTAGATCAAAACTGAAGGTGATGTCAGCATCCTCTTCACTATTAGACACTATTAGTGATAGTCATGGTATTTCTGATATTTTGATTAACTAAATTGATAGATAACTTAGAAAGGAATTCCATTCCCAGCAAAGAAACGTCCTTTCCAGTCCAGTCCCCGGAATGTTCCTGAAGACGACTATGAAGCAGGTTTAACGAAAACCTGATCCTCACTGGCTAAACAATTTGTTTATCTGTCGCCAGGGAATGGATTGCAGACCTCAGCAAAGCCTCGCTGACCGGGTTCCTCCGGGCAGCCGACCTCGGCTCCAGGCTGAGGGAGCCCTGGGTCGTCTGCAGCGCTGCGGCCTACATCTGGAACTACTGCAGCCACGTCCTAGGCGCCGGCAGGCACAGGGAAATGGTCCCGTACTTCACCGCTCTGTTCAACCACCTGAAGCAAGTTGGACATGCCGGGTGAGGAGTTTACTGGGAACATAGCGGGGCCGTGGGTTTGAATTTCGTCGGTGACGTACGTATCAAGTTATAATTCATCGCTCTGTTTTTTTCGGCAAACAGTTACTGGTGGATAAGGTTTCAATGGATCATGTGTTCTGGAGAGTATAGTCCATACTGTGTGTTCCTTAGAGTAATTCGTAAGCCTTATCAGCTAAATTACAGCTGCCACATCTCATGGCAGAATTAATTAACACCGCAATCCTATGTAGTCCTGTGGTAGTTGTACATACTGGCTTATACAGCTGCCATATCTCCTAGCAGAGTTGACAAAAACTAGGTTAATTGCAGACCTGCAGAAATCCTGATGTGGTCTGGCACCATTCTGTGGAACATTAGATGTCCAAATGACTGATTCAGACCATCCCAAACATATGAGCCGTCAGAAATACCTTCAGTTTAAGTCACCGATGAAGTTCTCTCGTAACCTCTCAGTGAAAGCGGTCTCCTGGTGGACCTGTGCGATGCATTAACGACGGGTCTCATGGTCCCGTGGATGCCGGCGGCCGTTCAGGACGGCGAGTCCCCCTCTACTTCGCCCAGGGGGAAGGGGGCCAGAGAAGACGGGTCAGTCCGTAAAGCCAAGTCTGTTACCAGCCACACCGCGAGTACGAAAAGTAAAACCGTGATGACTGATCCTGATGCTGCCGAAGGTCTCAAAGAAGCTTTAGAGGTAACTAAGCGACGTCTCTTCCCTCTTTCCTGAATTTAAGTTGTCTAGACTAGTATGTGTCTGAGTAAATTTGCTCAAAGAAGCAAATTAAATAAGCTTTCCATACTATTAAATTTCTGTTATTAAGTTCACACATTATCCTTTTAACAATATTGATGTATGAGCCTAACAGACGGCAATGTTCGACCAGAAAGTGTTCTTTGACGGTCTTGCTGTCTTATTAGCGTGAGGCACGTACCTCATTCTCTGTGAAATTCAATTCAGAGATGTGTTCACCCATAAGGTGTTCTTTGACGGTCCTGCTGATTTGTGGAATACATGTCACTCATCCTTTGTAAATACTATGTCGACTTCTTTCCTTATTACTTATTTCATGTCGACTTGTCAAGGTAATTGTGCGTTGAAAAAAAACAAATTCCCCCGTTAACCTCTTTTGAAGGTCTGCGAGTTTGGCCTGAATGCTTCCTGCGGTAACAAACGTGTGATCGTACCTATCGCCGTCAGGCACTCTCTCCTTATGACCTGGGTCAAGGTCAAACAACTGATGGGTCAGCAGATCGGCAAGACCTTAGGAAGTGATGACGAGGTAAAGAGTTATCTTCAATACGAAATGGAGTTACAATTCTGTAACTTTAATAAGGAAATGGAGTACAATTCTGTAACTTTAATAAGGAAATGGAGTACAATTCTGTAA
>JAODAG010328476.1:0-10994 GCA_027574785.1 Orphnurgus asper | reverse complement strand
AGTTATAACTTTTATAAATAACTGAGGCAAATGTTGAAACGCTTTATCAAAATGTTCTCTTTCAACCTCTTTGACTTGTTTGAAATTGTAAAAATCCATTTAACTAATACAAATATAATGTCCAGATACATCATCATTGACAATTGGACAATCTGGAAACATTTGAATCTGACTCCACCGATCAAGACCAGATCTGAACAGATCTGAACAGATTTCACCAAAGCCAACCCCACTCCACGGATCCATAAAACGCAAGATTCATTCACAAAACAACCGAATAAAATTCCATAAGAAACCGTGTTAATTAATTATTATTATTATTATTATTATTATTTTTATTATTATTATTATTTTTTTTCATTTTATTTATTTATTTATTTATATTATTATTTATTATTATTATTATTTTTTTTTTTTTGGGGGGAGGGGTCTTAAGCCGCCCCTAGTCTTCCTACAAAGTAGTAACTAAAGGCAGTTTTTATGCATTATTAGCAGGAAATACCGTACTCATCACGTGGTTACACGCAGTACACTGGAGACGTATCATTCGTTGTAATAAGCAGTTAATTAATTTTAGTGAAGAGCCAATAACATGAAATATGCTTGAAAGATTTACGTCATGACATGTCATGATTACATTATAATTAGGCCTAACACAGGGCCAATATACTCCTATTTTATTTTATTTTGTTTTATTACACTCCGATCGCATCTACTACTTCTTTTATTTTATTTTATTTACGCTCCCATCTACTACTTCTTTTATTTTATTTTGTTTTATTTACGCTCCGGTAGTGAGTAGGTCCTACTTCAAATTGCCGGAAAATGATATTGTTTCTTACTTTATGTAATAATCGAAGCTTTCTTTGAACCATTGCCGGCTGGGTATACTCGGTGATATGTTTATTTCACTTCAGCAATATGTGAAGATGACTGCACGAATGGAGGTATATGCAGTTCACCGGACAAATGTACTTGCTCGAGTGGATGGACTGGTAGTCACTGTCAGACAGGTAAGGAATGGTACGCGAGCAGAACGCGGCGTGATTTGTTGCGACGAACTAATCACTTGCTTCTTACACGATTGTATTTCCAGTTTAAGCTGCACTCATATTTTGGTACGCAGCGTACCGTAGACCAGCCAATATTTGCAACCTCGAAATAAATATAAAATATGATATCGCTTCGGGAGGGAACCTTCAAAAATATCTGCGAAGCGATATTTTAAGCCGCGCTGGTGCTGAATTAAAGAACTGTCAAATACCCTTGCCGTTTCGCCGTAACCGGAATTATAGTGAAGGAAGTATTTTTTTACGTGCCCCGCCAAGCGGGAAAAACCAACGCCATGGCCTTAATTAAGGCAAAGACAATACCAGATATCTATAAACACATTCAAAACCACACCCTAACCCCCAGACAACGCAAAACACATATTTTACAAAACTACAATTCCAAAATTACAATTTTCAACTCTACGTGGGGTCGTCTCGTCCTCACCGACACGAAGGTGCCACCCGCCACACACCAACGCCTACAAATAGCAGTCGGCTTCGATACGGAATCTAAGATCCGCCTTCAACCACCCGGAGGACCATCTCCCTTGGGCGAGCAACAAAACAAAATCACGTCACCTATAATACCATCACAGGTTCTTCTTCACGAATTACATGAAACATTGAGATTAAATTGGGTTTTAAATAATCGGAGAATTATCGTTGTTTGCAGCTTGCCGATCGGGTCGCTATGGGGTCGAGTGCACGAAGCAGTGTGAATGCCAAAACCGGGGAGTCTGTGACCGAACCACCGGTGTCTGTGACTGTCCGCCTGGATTCCGAGGACCGTTGTGTGAAAGTGACTGTCCCGAGGGATTCTACGGTAAAGACTGTATCTTCCTGTGCTCTTGCGAGAACTTGGCCATCTGTGATGCAGTAGGTGGACTATGCCAGTGCCCACCCGGTTTCGTCGGCAACCGGTGCGAGAGCATCTGCAACCAAGGGTTTTACGGTCAATCTTGTGGGAAAGTCTGTCGATGTCAAAATGACGCACACTGCAACTACACCGATGGGACTTGTTCTTGCTCTCCTGGGTATCGTGGAAGATTTTGCGATGAAACATGTACTCGTGGAATCTTCGGATTGGGATGTTTAACGGAATGTTTTTGCTTAAACAACGCTTCTTGCCATCACGTGACTGGAGAATGCGACTGCGCCCCAGGTTTTACCGGAATGACCTGTGCTAAGAAATGCCCAACGGGGACATGGGGGTTGGCTTGTGGCGGTACCTGCAGATGCCCGGTCGGAGTTGGCTGCGACCCCTTGGCCGGTGGGTGCATTTGTCCTGCTGGGCGAAGAGGGGCTACGTGCACTTTGCCATGTCAACCTGGGACGTTTGGGGAAAATTGCGCAGAACTGTGTTCTTGCCGAAATGGAGCACAGTGTGGCATATACACAGGTAGCTGTATTTGTACTGATGGCTGGCAAGGTGATACGTGTTCGGAAACGTGCATGTCTGGGATGTTTGGCCTATCATGTTCTTTGACATGTTCCTGCGTACATTATATTAGTTGTAATCACTTAGATGGCACTTGCGAATGTGACCACGGTTGGACCGGGGCAAGATGTACCGAAGAATGTTCCCAAGGATATTTTGGCGCTAACTGTGGTAAAGTCTGCCGCTGCCACAATGGCGCACCGTGCGACCGGTTCGACGGTAGCTGCAATTGCCACGCTGGCTGGCAAGGGCGGTTCTGCGAGGATCCATGTGAAGGTGGCTTCTACGGTGCCGGCTGCTCGCAATCTTGTGACTGCAAGAACAATGCTCGATGTAACAACATCGATGGCGCATGTCTGTGTGCATCGGGCTGGCAGGGCCCTATCTGCGACGAACCTTGCGACGAAGGGTTCTTTGGCTATGAATGTGCAATACCCTGTCGTTGTCAAAATAACGCTCTTTGCTCTCACAGCGACGGACGCTGCATTTGCCCACCGGGTTTCACTGATATGATATGTAGCCAGAGATGTGACGTGGATTTCTATGGATTCGACTGTCTACAAGTTTGCCAATGCAGAAACGACGGCAAGTGCGACTTCATAACTGGTATCTGTACCTGTCAGCCAGGGTGGATCGGCATATCGTGTTCGAAATCATGTCCGACTGGAACCTACGGTCAGGGATGCCGAGAGGCATGCCAATGTCAAAATGGTGGCATCTGTGACACTGTAACAGGTCACTGTCTGTGTCCTCTCGGGTTTGATGGAGATCACTGTGAAACAGCGTGTGACAGTTTTCATTTTGGATTCCAGTGTTCCCAGATTTGTAACTGCCAGTACAACGCTACCTGCGACCCAGTCTACGGATTCTGTACCTGCATCGCCGGCCTTCGGGGTCGGGCGTGTGACGAACCATGTGAGGTCGGATTCTTTGGGCCCGATTGTGCGTCTCAGTGTCAATGCAAAAACGACGGGGTGTGTGACACAGTTTCTGGAAGTTGCACGTGTCCTCCTGGTTGGGCCGAATTCTGTTTGACGCCATGCACCAACGACCGCTTTGGGCAGGATTGCCTGGGGCTATGCCGGTGTGCAAACGGCGCGATATGTGACCTCTTCGATGGCCGTTGCACGTGCTTAGCTGGATGGCACGGCATCACCTGCGATGCGCAATGCCAACAAGGTATGTTTGGTCCCGACTGCAAAAAACATTGTCGGTGCCAGAATGGGGCTACGTGTTCCAGGATCGATGGTTCCTGTGCATGTAGACCTGGTTGGGGAGGTACTCTTTGCAGCGCCCGCTGTACGGGTACCACCTGGGGAAGTGGGTGTGTGAACCAGTGCTTATGTGATAACGGAGCGCAATGTGACGTAGAAAATGGACGATGCGACTGCACTCCAGGGTGGAAGGGATCCACTTGTGCGGAGCCTTGTGATGTTGGAACGTACGGTCGAGCGTGTGAGAAAGTATGTCGGTGTCAGAACAATGGCATGTGTTCCCGGTAAGTCACACCATTTTATTGCTCGTAAATATAATTCTTCACATACATATTCGATTTGTGCAATTTAAACCGCATACAAGCTGATGTAACATTCCATTTTCAACTGACGTAAAGTACTTACTGACAAGGCAATGCTCTTCAACTGTGAATCTTAACTTCAATATTTCAAATCACACTAAGACAACAAACAGCAAGTGTCATATCGTATAATAGACATGTGCTGGAAGTTTGGGAGGGGGGTCTTAGGGGTTTGGACCACAAGACAAGTCAAGACCCTTCAAAAACAGTTCTCACAGGGTCCTGAAAACCCCAAACTGAAACTAAGACGTCGTAGCCTATCCCGTTAATATATTAAACAGTAAACAAACAAAAAAGAGCTCAGAATGCAGTAAAGGAAGAGATCGATTTATGGCGTTTTCCGGACTTCATGCTGTGAGATGCTCTCCTGAAAATGCCAACTATCCGATTTGTTACTCAAAACTTGTTCCCCTGGCCAAAAAATCATACCGACGCCACTTGCTGGCCCCATACCACAATATCACCCAATCAAAGCGGTAGCCAATATACAAATTGGCTCCGATCGAGCGTGGTGGGGACGGGGTGGGGTGTCACCAACACACTCTTTGAAATGAGGGGAAGGGAATGGACGTAACACAAATTCTTCCCGCACTTTAAGGTGATGGTTTTATGGTGTCCTACACATATTTCATTGCAGCGTCGATGGGTTCTGTGATTGTTCGGAGGGATGGACTGGAGTATTCTGTGGGTCGACATGCGACGAAGGTTCATATGGACGGAACTGCGAAAAAGTGTAAGTTCCATCAATAGATATATGATCAATAAAATATAAACATATATGAGATCGATATGGCTTCTTTTTAACGTATTTGAATTATTTAAATTAGTTGAGTAAAGAATCAATACGTAGAATCAAATAATTTATATAGTTAACGTAGCATGTTCATTCACACTCGATAATGTTCGATTCTGAATGGTCTGCTACTGTACATTAATCGATGGATTATGCACATATGGTAAACTCATAGATCCATGGATATAGGCCTACTTTACTAGTAGCATAAGATCATAATAAACAGCGTTGTACTGCATTAGTCATTGAGCTTGATTAACTACGATACATTTCGTGTAGTACACAGGTATTTTGTATGTTGTCTTCAACGACATGCTCAAACACTATCACTGTACTAGCAAGGTATAGCGTTGGTCCAACACTAACATATATCATCGCAAGACATCTTCAATACTATGCCTAGACATGCAAACGGTCCCGGCATCGCAAATTTGTCTATAAACATTAACTTGATATGGAACTGTTAGGAGAACACAATCACGGGTAGGCCAACTTAGCGAGTTAGCTAGTGAGTTAACTATAACTCAGTTACAAGAATATCATGAATGTTGCTGCAGCTTAAACCTTGTTAGTACCATGTTAGGCTAACGGAACTAACACGGTACTAGTTCTAGCATAGCAGGACTGGTACGTTTACCAGAGCAAAGCATGTGATTTCAGGTAAGGTACTTCGCATTATTATGCACGGACCTGCCTATCATACAGTCGACGATTTCGGGTAATCTTAATGGATAAATCAAAGCCGTTACTGGCGTTATAGCCTATGCTTACCTTAACTTGCTCGCTGGTTTGTCACAGAATAGTACTAGTTAGGCTACATGGAACCACAATATAATCCATACATAATCCTAATACGTAGAACTTAAATGTGATCCTTAGAAAACCGTAGACTCACTCACTTACCGATGATGACTTACTTGTAAGTTAAATCGTTGTGTTCGTTAAATGATGTTCAAAATCCCCTATTTTCCTGCAGGTGTCGCTGTCAAAATAACGCAGTGTGTGACGTAACCGACGGTATTTGTGTCTGTACGGAGGGGTGGTCCGGTCTGTACTGCGAAGACCCCTGTACAACTGGTCGCTTTGGAGTCAATTGCCTGTCTGAGTGTATCTGCCACAATGGGGCGATCTGCTCTCGATTCGATGGGGTCTGTGACTGCACCCCTGGATGGACCGGGCCGACCTGCCAACTACGATGCCCGGACGGCATGTTTGGACCGAACTGCGTCAAGCATTGCAGATGTCAGAATGGTGCTGGATGTGACGTGTAATTACAACGAAATGATTGAATGTTCTGTTCTCGTGAAAGTCGTGACTATTTATACCGCCACCGATATACAATTGGCAGGGTCATGCCCCTTTCCCTACGATATGAGTTATTATTATTATGAAGATATGAACAACTAGTACGAAAAGTAGCCCTGGAAACTTCATTTATAGCCGCGAGTTTCTATAGGCTAATCTATGTTGATCTCGCTCATTCATGATATGATCATTATACCGAAATGCACATTTAGAGGGAGAATAGGGTTACAAGCCTATTGTGCTATTCCATAATTACATAGTGCCGTGCGCAAGACGACGTACATGTACATTGTCTTCAGTTACGCGCACTCGGTCCATTATACATTGGTAAAGTTGTAAAGAGTGTGCAAACGAAGTGTCCATCATGTCTTTGAAATATAAACGGGGAGCTATTAATTAAGATAAAACGTACGTGTGCAATGAATTATTTGCATAAGAATCACCACGATGGACCGTAAGCTATAGCGCACCGTAAACGTTATTATAATCACTGCAAATAATTATAGAACTTAACAGAAAAGTTCCTCTACTCTACGAGTGGCTACTACAAACCTAAGATATATCCATTTCCCGATTTCTTTAAAGTTATTTTCTTAAATTTAATTTTGCAGAAAGACAGGCCAATGTACATGCACTACTGGCTGGCAGGGGGAGATGTGCGACCACGAATGCGACGAAGGAACTTATGGTCGAAGCTGTACTGGTCGATGTCAATGTCAAAATGAGGGGTTATGTTCCAGATTTACAGGACAGTGTCTTTGTAGTGAGGGTTGGACCGGCCCGTTATGCGAGTTACTGTGCTCTGAAGGAACCTTTGGGATAAATTGCACTGGAACCTGCCAATGCTTCAACGGTGGTCGATGCAATCGCTTTGATGGTGTCTGTGAATGTCCTATAGGATTTCAGCCGCCATCTTGTCGAGATGAATGCGATAGTTCTCATTTTGGCCTGGCGTGTGCCGGTATTTGTGAGTGCATGAACCTGGGGAAATGTTCCGCTGTAGATGGATCATGTACATGCCTAGCGGGATGGCGGGGCGAGTTCTGCGAGCTTCCCTGTGAAGTTGATCTATGGGGGGTCGATTGTGCCAACCGATGTACTTGTAAACGTGGCACAATGTGTAACCATGTCAACGGGGACTGTCTTTGTTTTCCAGGTTGGATGGGTGACACCTGTACAGATCCTTGCCCGAGTAATCGCTTTGGTCCAGATTGTCTGATAGAGTGCTCATGCAACAACAATGCCACATGTTCGCCTACTGACGGGACATGCACATGTACCGCAGGCTGGAAGGGAACTTTCTGCGAAAATCTATGCGAGGAAGGTACTTTTGGTATGAACTGCGTCGGCAGGTGCAGATGTCAAAATGGCGGTAGATGCAACCACGTGGACGGTTCGTGCGTCTGTCCTGCCGGGTGGAGGGGACTAACCTGCAACGAGCAGTGCATGGATGGATTCTTCGGGATCGACTGCCAATCGAGATGTCTGTGCCAACACGCCTCCGAATGTGACAAGGCCAATGGCGGTTGTACTTGCCTGGCTGGCTGGACAGGACCCGCTTGTGGCGGTGAATGCGAACGTGGTTCGTTTGGTGCGAACTGTGCCCAGAGCTGTGAATGCCAAAACGGAGCGACGTGTTCCCGCTTCGATGGATCCTGCTCGTGTATTGCTGGCTGGACGGGTCGATTCTGCCGTCGACAATGTCAGGGTGATCGATATGGTGTCGACTGCTTACAAGATTGCCAATGCCAAAATGGAGCCACCTGCGACAGATTTACTGGCGAATGCCTTTGCTCGAACGGGTGGCAGGGACCCACTTGCAGTGGGCCATGTGACGAAGGGTTTAGTGGTCCAGGGTGTCAACATCGATGTCGCTGTAAAAATATGGCTCCGTGTGATCGTTTTGTAGGGTCATGTTTCTGTCCAGAAGGATGGACTGGCCCTGTATGTTATGATGAATGTTCAGAGGGAACATATGGACAAGACTGTTCTCAAATCTGTCTTTGTCAAAACGGTGGCATTTGTAATCGTTTCAACGGAGAATGTCAGTGCGTGGCCGGCTGGATGATGCCAGATTGTTCAGCCGTCTGCAACAGAGGTCAGTATGGCCAGGGATGTTCACATACTTGTCGTTGCTTACACGGGGCCGTCTGCGATCCAGGAGACGGTACCTGTTCGTGCACACCGGGATGGACCGGGCCACAATGCGGAAGTCCATGTGCGGAGGGATTTTACGGCGCTAATTGCGAGAAAGTGTGTAGGTGCAGCAACAACGCCATCTGCGACCGTTTTGACGGATCTTGTTTTTGTCAGCCTGGATGGATCGGAGAGAGATGTGAAGAGGCATGTCAACAAGGAAGGTACGCCAGTCATAATGTAGGCCATTTGCGCCATTAACTCATGGAAAGGTGGTATGTTTCTCCGAATAAACGAAAATTTAACGATATTAATCTAGATTCATATTTCGTATTGGTAAATTGCAGTTTTAAATTTAATGATATAAACTGCCTACTGAGTGGATACATCACAAATGGATGTACTAGGATGTGTAATGGTCCATCCTCTATATGTAGAAAAAAATAAGCTGACCATTTTGCCAACAATTCAGTTTATTTTTTGCACGAGTATATAAAGCCTCATATATATTACCAATGTATGTTGCTTTTAAACAAAAGCCATCCAAATAAGAACCGGTGTGCTCTAAGACCAAATGGCAGCAACATATGCCTCATATCCATCTCGCTAAAATGATTAACCTTCCAGCCGCAGTCCTATTTCGGTCGGACTGTTAAGATTAATAATATATCACATTGAAGCTGACCCGTCTTAGCGACGGCATAGTTTTTCATGCATACAAAACTCAATTTATGTTTGTTACGGAGAGAAATATTCTTTTTTATGTAGCATGCCTAGTTTGAAGTATGCCTAAATGAATGTATGATGACAATTATTTCATGAATCTTTTTTATAGGATTTCAGGCTCCAAAATTTGTTCTCGTCTACCCGTGAAATGGAATAAGAAATATGTCTTATAGTTGAGATGAGAGATTTGAGATACCGTGCTTTTATATTGTGTATTAATGTAATTCGATAGATAAAATGAAATTTTATTCAATGATATGGTACGTGTAAGTATAACTATAAGCAGCAATTATACATGTCTACAGATATGGCCCTATGTGTTCAGAGGATTGCCAGTGTAGTGATGGCGGAGACTGTTTCCACGTCGACGGTACGTGTACCTGTACAGATGGTTGGACCGGGGAATTCTGTCAGGAGCCATGTTCTGACGGCTACTATGGACCAAACTGTGTGTACTCTTGCATATGTCATTACTACGGAGTATGCTCTAGGTAGGATATTTTGTTTTATATCTCTGGTTACGCCCCTACTGTTTGTTCATCGACATGCCTTCTGTATAACTACCGTAAAGGGAGCCAAAGGAAGTCACGGATTCAATAATTTTGATGTGCCCCCTTACCACTATAAACAGTGTGAATCTTGAACACAATAACTTCAATTTCACTCACAACATTTGATACTGTATGATGTTGAAATCTACGTTATAAGTATAGCTCGCATCCAACTAGTAATATGTAACAAACAATTGCGTAATAATTGTATAATACATGAATTGGTAATGTTCCTACGTGATCCGGAAAATTCTACTATGACAAAGTTCATTCACAAAGCAAAGTAAGTCCCCCCCCCTCTATTGTACAATCATAACAGTGACCTTTGGACCTGTAAGCAACGAACTATAATGGAATTATAAATGAACACAAGACATCATATCGTAGATGTTCCAGGTAGAAGAAGATAGCCTAACGTCAGTGATATCCATAGAAGTGGAAATGGCACAGGCCTATATACTGCCTGTGTAAGTATGGATTGGGAGATCAAATTATTAAAGAGTTTACCATGTATGTTAAAGTTCTCGACACCAAAATTATTTATTACCATTTCAGCAACGATGTTACGAACGAGGTTTACCATTAATTAAACCCCGAACGTTACGGTATATTCCGGCCCGTAGCCAATGGAGGATCGGAAGTGTCAGTCGTCCCTACCGTGACCTATGGTCGTCTAAATGCAAAATATCGTCCTAATTAATTAAACAAGACCATCACACAATAATATATTTGTTTAATTATTTTACAAATGCCCCTATCGTTAGGAGTTTGTCCCCACCAAACTAACTATAGCTACGGGGCCTTATAGCGTGAATAACAACAACAGCCTTCTAAACCTGTGCTTTTACGAGATCTTAGTGAACGGGAACTCGGGCCTAACGCCCCTCTACACAGATGTACAAAGGTGGACTGAAAAATAAAACAACCGTATTGACCTTTTGCTAACAAATTCTCGTATCACTTTTTTTTTTATATAATATTACTCTGCCAACGAATTATGTATACCACTTGACATGCACGCGATATTCGAGTGGGTTTTGAATCTCTCTGGCTCGTTTTTCAATTACAGGCTTCGAAAAAGATTACGGCAAACTGTTTCATATTCCATTTTTCAAGCAGCCATTGGAGTGAGGGATATGGACCTGCCTCGAGTCCCACGAGTTCTCCATTGACCTGTAACCCGCATATTCGATTGTATATATTATACAAAAAAAAATACAAATCATAAGCTACCTACCTGTTTTAACACCCAGAAGTATGTTTAGTGATATCATGCTATTCTCACCATCCTCCCTCAGGTTCAACGGGTCTTGCTCCTGTACGGCAGGCTGGACAGGGGCGCATTGCCAGTATCCCTGTCCCGTTGGAAAGTATGGCATGGGTTGCCAGGGAACATGCAACTGTGCAAATGGGGCGC
>JAODAG010328443.1:0-10996 GCA_027574785.1 Orphnurgus asper | reverse complement strand
CAACTTAACTGCTGGCCCAGTATTTAAGATTGTTCATTACTTTATCGACTTGGATATCCACTGGCCAGTAAACCATGCAACGTAACTGTTGGCCCAGTATTTAAGATTGTTCACTACTTTATCGACTGGGATATCCACTGGCCAGTAAACCAACTTATTAACTACTGGCCAAGTAGTTAATAGTTATTCACTACTTTTAGCGACTTAAATATATACGGGCCAGTAAATTAAAATCCTCTGGCTGAAAAACCAACTAAAGTTATAAGGTGAAGCATAGTGTTTTTTAAGCTCACCAAACAGTGATTACAACTCTACATTCCAGTTATTTGATCTCCTTTATGCGCGCATATACGATGAACCAGCTGTACATTCCAGTTATTTGATCTCCTTTATGCGCGCATATACGATAAACCAGCTGGAGCACAGGGTATGAAAATTATAGCAACAAGTTCATAAAGCGAGCAATGTAGCACCACATGCTCCTGAAATGATACCAGAAAGGGAAAAATTCAAATATGCGACATCATAGGAAAGCTAAATTATGACCATACAGACCCGTCTCATTTGGTTACTATTCCCTAAATACTTGTAATTCTGTAGTTAGCATACTCCTCATGGTAACTGGACGCAAGTGTGAAATGCTCACCGAAAGGTGACGTGTAGACTTGAGACAAGATGATGAAGGAAATCCCATCCTCTGAATTTGAGCAGTCGCTGCTGGCGTTTACGTCGGCGACGATTGTTCCGTTTTCCACGTCTGTTTTGTTAAAGATTTCGTCGTCTACTTCCAACGTCAGCGCACAGGGGAACTTTTCAAATATGAAGACTTCAGCTTCGGTCGAATCATTCAAGGTACCCTCCTGGACGTCGGCCACTGTGATGCGTATGACGTACGGCACCGAGGTGTTCAGGGCTGCCCCGAGCAGGAGATCACAACCGTCTGGATATGGACATAATAAAAGCAGGCAACATGTCGAGCAGTTTCCTCTTAATACTCGTCGTCTGGCAGTGCAGCTTTACTGCCTATAAGAGCAGACAATCTCACTAGCTGCTAATATCAACACAGGTGATCATGCACAGAGGTGTAAAGTACTAAACTCTAGAATGTGGCGAACAACTCACAGCTGTAACATGTTTACGTCTGTAAAATAATCCGCTCCATTACCTCCACCCAATCTTAAATCCTTCAATCATATCTGGATATATTGTAGCGTTAATGTTTGATCAATACAAAATAAAGGGTTGGGTTAGAAATTAGGTTAATAAGGTAAAAAAAGATGATAACTAAAAATAGGTTCAGTATTACTGACTTGACGTGCAGTAGCACAGTTAATTTTGTCGTGTTGTGGGACAGTATTCCTTAATGATATTACATGTGTAACCTGCCAATATACAGCTGTTCAGTTGAATTTGAATTTACAAAATGGCCGACATATTAGCTTCTATTGAATTCATAAGGTCACACATAGATTACAAACCTCGAGTGGTCGTTAAGTAAAATGCATCCCATGATGCGTCACTGCTGTCCGTCTCCTCGCAGATAAAAGCAACTAATGGAGTTTCATCAGCATCGCTCACTTCGAACTGCCAGACCTGTTGAAGATCACGACGCCACACTAACGGTAATATATAACTACAGGACATTCACATTCATTATCATACCAACACAGATAATAAAAAGTGTACTCTTTGGCAGGTGCTAATTACCTTAATTCTAAAATTTCACTTCAATTTATTTCATTATACTATAGACGTGGATTGAAAAAATAACCACTAAATACATTTTAGGCCACATTTAGTAACCATCAATCTGTACCTAGTATATGCTTCCACTTTCAATGTTCACACTTTAAACCTGGTTCTGGATTTAAGGGAACCCAGCCACGATCCTATTTCGATCGGTCTGGGTTAGTGTAGTGCCACATAACGTGTAGTGCAGGTGGGATATCATTGTAATATTAACTAAAACTTGTAATATATATAATATTGGGTCTTCCTGTGGCGCCCGATATGGAGCTCACCAGGTTTCCGACGCCACCGTCGTAGACAGCAAAAATAGGATCCGGATGTTCTCCAAAGATGGGCGGATTATCGTTGACGTCCTCGACTGTGACTGTAATCTTACCCGTGGTGCTCTTCCCGGGACCATCGGTTGCCTTAAGTCAAACAACGAGACACATTTAAGAGAGAAAAGAGTTCAGGATCATTTGCAGAAGTACAGATAGATGTAACAGAAACCATCTTGCAAAGTTGAATGTTCTTTAAGGACACTTGCTGTAGCAAAACAAAGTAGTCCTAAGTGTACGATAACACGATTCATCTTGTACCACTCAGATCAAAGTACACTTACCACAACATCTAGGATATGGCTTTTACCAGTCTCAAAGTCTAAGTTTCCTTCTACAGTCAGCTTTCCAGTCGCTGAGTCAATATCAAACAGCCCTGTACGAGAAAGCAAAGGAGATTAGTCTTAAGGTTATAGAGGTGACACCATGGCACACCACTGCACACCGGTTAATTAATCTCATTATACCAGCAAACCTAGTAAAATGAACCGCAGAGCTGGCCTGCGATATACTTATCGGATCTGATTTAAATCCGTAAAGCGTGCCATTCCAATCATCCTACACTGGGACCTTTTGTCTAGTCGAAACCATGCAGTTGGATACTTCTGCGAGGGATTTATTTTCCATTCAGGAAGAACCGGAGCTAAACTGAGTGATCTGTAGATTGGCTATGATGATGCCAAATTTGATCATTAGATGACCCGTGTGACCTCAACACCCTCCCCCCCCCCAATGCCCAATGCCAAAATCGTTGTAACGGCACTTTGAGCGGAATATAATTCACATAACTCATCGATTTCAGCGAGTCAAGGCCGGGTCCCCTGGCCGATAGCGCCATGAATCACGCCAATCAATCACCCTTAAATATTTTGAACATTGGCAACTGTCCAGTTGGTTCTTAAAAAAATGTCGATATTTATTAAGATTAGCTGGGTGGGTCAATTAAAAATAAAATGCTTCTCGTAGAGCAAAATGTATACAAGTGAAATTATTGTGAATTGATAGGCATCGTGTAGCATTGAAGAGGATGTACATTATTAACTAATACTACTATTTCGAAGTTGCTAAATGATTACCACATGATCAACGGTGAACATGACCCGAACTATCAGTCTATATACATTAAAAAAATAATAATTAATGCACATCAACTCAAATGGTGGTGGGCTGCCATTGTTTTCATAAGATATGACATATGTTTCACTACACATGCAGAATATGCCAATGGAATAGAGTTTGGGGTGGGGATGGAGGGTGGATGGGGAAGGGAAGGTTGGCAGCACAGACATCCTAGCCAGCTAAATAATTCATTCAGTAATACAAGAAATATGGCTAAATATATTTCTCTTACCAAAGTTGTAGGGTAAGCTGTAAGTAATCTCTGCGTTGACACTGCCAGGTTTGTCATCATCCTCTGCAGTAACCACACAAAGTGTTTCTCCTTTCTGGGTCCCTTCTAATACACTAACCATCCCATTACAGAGATTAGTGAATACTGGGTCATGATCGTTTTCATCGTCCACGTTAATTGTGACCTGGGAATCAAAGTAGCATATTTCATAGGTTTTGCGGAGGAGTGGAATATATAGTCCGCCCCGAATGTCAATGTCTTTATGAACGCCCTTGATAGGCAAACTTGCCTCAACGGGCGGTGGACTCTGAGGTCTGTCAGGTCCTGGTAGTTTGGGCCGCCGTCCTTGGCTTTCGGGGTATTTTTAAGAGGACGCTGGTTCCTTCCACTTTCCTTACTAAAATAAACTATCCTGGTTCTGTACTGAACTGTTTCACCATGCCTCATGAAAAATAGTTTCTGTAAATTTGACAGCGTGAAACTGATGACGAAGATGATTCCAAATAGGATCGAGTCATGTAATATACATGCGAAGTATGCAACAATGTCCGTGCTTCATTCTATCTTTAATTTTAAATTACTGCACAGCTGTAAGATCAAGCAGTCAGGACCAACTCCTGAGTAATATACTGTCGTCAGAGGTCCGACTGAGGTCAAGCTAAATCTAGCGGTGTACCGCTGCATTACTATGATACAACAATATCATAACATTAAATTAATATACCATTAGTTAATGTAAAACTATAAAAACCATTATTTCAACTGACAGATAGATAGACCTTGATTTTCATTAATTAGGGCTGGGAAGTTCCAGTCATTTCATAGGAACGAAATCATGCAATATACTAAGGTGCAATAAATAACACACATAATCCAGTAAGTACACATACTTTTCTAGAGCGATCAGTGTAGCAAACAGATTTTAATGAGTGTTTCAGATCATCCCAACTCGGTAAAAAGCTAGAAAACACAATTTACAAAGACGTTTGATTTGGGCCTACGGGGTTAGGAAGCACTTGGTTAATACATGACGACCCTGTCCATGAGATTAGGAGAAGAACATGAACAGTCAATCAACTTAAGAGCCTGGTAACAATTCAGGCAGGAGCATGTTTGTGTATCCAGGACGTGCTGAGGTTTTTTGGCTTTGCGAAAAGTGAGTCTTCCAGAAAACACTGTATTTTCTTAGCATAACAGCTAGATATTTAACTCTCCTTAGATCTGGCCACTTACCACGGCTGACTTCTCAAAGTCTCCGTCGCTGACAGTAACAAAGAAAGAATAGAATTCTTCATCTTCTCTGTCCAATAGTCCTGGGATCGTCACGATGCCCTGTTAGTGATAACAAAATTAATTATGTACATGCATCATTATATGACATGTGAGTCCTGAACCTAGTATCCACTATCCTACAAAGTGACTTGCTTCTCCACTTGATAGACGGATCAACTTGATAACAAAATATGTGAAAGCTATGTCATCGGAAAGACACCTGCCTTTACCATATTATTATTTTGTTTATATCAAATCAATTAATAGTTTTATGTATCTTATAAAGAAACGCCGATTGCCATTATAAAGAAGGGTGTATGATAGGGGTGTATGATATGGGTTTATGATATGGGTGTATGGTAGGGGTGTATGATAGGGGAGTATGATATGGGTTTATGATATGGGTGTATGGTAGGGGTGTATGGTAGGGGTGTATGATAGGGATGTATGATAGGGGTGTATGGTAGGGGTGTATGATAGGGGTGTATGATAGGGGTGTATGATAGGGGAGTATGATAGGTGTATATGAGATGCAGCTAGGGTTGTAATTCAACAGTATGCTATTATCTAGGATATCAGGACTAGGGGATACAGGGGTGGTGAGGGGTGAGAGGTGATGGGAAGCATCAATTATAAGTTATCGACCTAATCCTCTCTGTCTCCCCCGGTCCACGCTACTGACATGAGAGGATAATAATGATAAAGAATGTAACTGACCGTTGCTGCATCGACTGATGTACCTCCTGGAAAACCACTCGAGAGGCTGTAAGACAGGCTGCTGATGGAGTCAGCATCTGTAGCACTGGCCTAGAGATTGGAAGTGTTTAATTAATATTAATAGTAACATTAATACATATTAATATTTATGAAGGATAGAAAATAAACAGATTCAGTAAAATAGCACTGAATATGCTAAACCTTATATTAAATTGAATTGAAGTGACCTTTAAAACAAAACAAAAACATTTACACTTAGCCTAATAGTAATTCTATAACACCAAATGACCATCAGTTACTTTCAATTCAGAACCAACAGACCAATGGCCGGCTACCTGTAGCGCCAGTATGAAAGATACGGTAAAAGCTCACATTTATGTAAAATGGATTTGGTTCATTCTCTGTGATATTATTTACGAGACTCTCATCGTTAAAGGTCGGAAGGTTGTCGTTCACATCTAGTATCGCGATATTCAAAATGTTGGTGTCATTCTGTAAAATGAAGAAAAAAATATATAACATATGTAGTGTAATCGTCCTTCTCTAAACAATGCACCCATTTATCTTCGAAAGATATACAGAGTGTGGCTATACAGTTCAGAGTCTGTCTAGATGGTTGACTGCATGGTCACAGAATGAGACACGTAGTCAGTTATTATTTTCATTAATCTTATAATCTCAAGATCGGGATGAAGATTTTATTAACGTTTGATATCTAGTCAAACAATCCGATGTGACTTAGTATTGTATGAAGCTTTTTAATACTTACCAACTCGCCATCAGAGACTGTCACTTCTAATTTGTAGTCTGTTTGTGCATCTTCCTCGAAGTCAAGACCAGAAATAAGGACCACACTCCCACTGAATAAAAGGGAAACTAAATGTTTGTCTACTGTTCAGGGATAGTAAGCAATATGTGAACCAAATAAGATGGAACAACATTATAATGTGGACATAGAATTGCCGGCCATGTTCAATCCCCAGGCGGGACTTATTCGGCTTTGCGGTAGTGATGAGTTTTGACTTCCACTGAGTTTAGTTGATTATGTTCGATTTCGTTGCGTAGGTTTCTTTGGCGTTGCAATCACTTCGCTCAGAGCAGTTGCAATTTTCCTAGGTCTTTGAGAAAGTGGAGGAAGACCGAGGTACACTTGCGTCCATCGGATGGGGAGGTTAAATGGCAGTCACGGGAGCAGGATGGGTGCATATACCTGACTTGTTAACTTCTGGACATTTGGTCGAGAAGAGAAGCTTATAAGCCAGTGTTGTTCATCCAACAGCAACAGCACAGCGAACATACTATAATAATAATCAAAACTACTCATAAAAATGAACATCCCGTAAACATTATTACAAATTGTTCATAAGAAACATTATTTTGACGATGAAATTTGTTCTAATTTATAGACCCATATTCTGTTAACAAAAGGACAAAGCAACTACTTATCCTCAGAGAATCTTAAAATGTGTTTTATGTTACGATAAACATTAACCTACCTCATATCAACGTAAAATGTCCCCCCTCCACCTCCAATCAAAGCATATTCAAGGTTAGCATTGTCATCAGTGTCTGAATCAAAGGCCTGATGACAGAAAAATACATAGTCACTGTTAGAAGCACGGAAAAAAACAACATGGAACCAAATCTCCATATGCATGCAGCAGCAGTCTAGACAGTGGTGTGTTTTCC
This sequence comes from Orphnurgus asper, assembly GCA_027574785.1. Taxonomy (NCBI): domain Eukaryota; kingdom Metazoa; phylum Echinodermata; class Holothuroidea; order Elasipodida; family Deimatidae; genus Orphnurgus; species Orphnurgus asper. The sequence continues at coordinate 3,901 of JAODAG010328443.1, read as the reverse complement.
AGTTTACGGCATCAGTTGACCAGTTTAAGCTACTTATATGTGAACATATTGTAAGTAGAATAAACTTAGTTTCAGAGAGAAAGATGGCAATGAAGACACTGTGCAATAGAACAAAAAATAATACAACTATACATTAAACAATAAATACAAAAATACAATCCATACAAAGCTTCTTAACACATTCCTCACCCTTAACAGAAATACATCACTGTCGATCATCACACTTTCCTGGACGGTGATATTTGCCGGTAGTCCCAGTAATTCTGGAGAAAATTCATTAACATCTTCCACCGTCACGTATACTTCTGCATAGGAAACCCTGGGATCATAATATGAGAACTTAATTACTTATTCACCCTGATAATGAATTAATTGTCTGATTCCCATAGTTATCTTTGTTGTATTTACCTTACTAAACAACTGAATGAAAGGAAATCATAATTACTTAATGTCCTGATACCAATTATACTTATCTTTGTTGTATTTTCCTTACTAAACAACTGAATGAAAGGAAATCACCCTGATAATTATTTAACAATGGTCTGATTCCCATCTACTTATCTTTGTTGTATTTACCTTACTAAGCAACTGAATGAAAGGAAATCACCCTGATAATTATTTAATAATGGTATGATTCCCATTTACTTATCTTTGTTGTATTTACCTTACTAAACAACTGAATGAAAGAAAATCACCCCGATAATTAATTAACAATGGTCTGATTCTAATATACTTATCTTTGTTGTATTTACCTGTCTAAACAACCGAATGAGAGGAAATCACCTGATAATTACTAAATGTCCTGATTCCAATCTACTTATCTTCATTGCATGTACTAGGTAATAACTTAACTAGTAAACAAAGACGAGAAAAATCCCTCATAATGTCAAACAATAACATCTGTCAGTACCTGGTTTCCGTCCAACGAGCATCAGTTGCCGAGACATTGAGGATATACGATGGCTCTACTTCGTAGTCTATTCCTCCTCCGAAGGTAACAAATATCTCACCAGACGTTTCATTAATTGAGAATGGAGAGTTTGATGGACTAACGATGCTGTAAATTATCCCCTCAGGAGTTAAACCTTCGGAATTTACAGCAGAGACCTACGATTGATAGAAAGTCATGTGAGGCCACATAACATACATAAGCATATATAACATATGTCAAGAAACTATCATCAAGGGATATTATTGTACTTCCATTGTGTACAGACAACATTACAATAAAAATAATAATAAAAATAATAACATGCACTAATACTGACAGCATTAACCACTCCAGGAGAGAAAACAAATAAACACAACGTTATTATGCGGCTGATCACTAATAGCTACAGTTCAAACATGACCTCTGCTCCATATAGCCGGCGGGAGCATTCTTAGCTATAGCCCACATCAGGTAATTCAGTGCTGAGCCAAATTTCATATTCAAAACACATCACACCACTCCCAAGAACACATGTTTAATGGCCATGCAGTGTGAGGGTATATGGATCTCACATCCAGGATTGAAAGTCAAGCATCCAAGCAATCACTAGCCCACGACACTTCCACTTAGTCATTGTTAGTTTTAGTGGTAGCGTATGGACGAAAGTCAGATTGTCCCATGCACTTTATTAAAGCATAGATGTGTGTCACTGGGCGAATTTCTTATCTGGGTATTATACAGGCAAACTAAATCATGCTGTTAGTTTCTAAGGTGGAAGAGTAGTAAGACTCCCACTATATGTTATTAAGGTGGCAGAGTAGTAAGACTCCCAATATATGTTATAATTAGTATTCCCTTCACCTTCCTCCCTCCCCACCCTCTAATGGCACAATTATTGGAGATTAGTTTACCTGTGTGACTATTTCTCCAGCGGCTGAATTCTCCTTGATGCTACTTGTGTAAGTCTCGTTCAAGAAAGAAGGAGACAATGACGTTACCACGGTGATTGAGATGTTTGCCTCCTCTCGGGTACTGTTGTTGTCAAATACAGCAACCTGCAGAGAAAACAAAGCAGTCATGGAACCTTGTGTTTGAATCTCACTAGATTTATCCACGATATTTATAGTTTAAAAACCATGGCAGTAAACTAAATGCATACTTCAGTTGTGGGCTTGTCTTGTTACCATTCAGAAACAACAACAAAAATGATGTCACATCACACAGACGAATATACAGTCATCTATGATACCAATGTTAGAAATTGTAGTATTAATTAAATTGACAATTGACAAGTTTACCAGAGAAACAAGGAAGTAAAACTGTATAAATAAATACAAAGCAGGACTTACAATCAGATTGACGTCAGCTGGTACATCAGTGGTGACAATAACTCTGAAGGTCCGCTGTGTGGTATTGGTTCCTACCGTGTATTCATGAAAAGTAGCATCGTCTGAAAACTCTATCTCACCAATGAACACCTGAAATGAGATTTATAAATATTTTAAATGAAAAGTTTATCTTAATTAAATATCTCCACAGAAGAATAATTGAGCCCTGGAATTGTAATCAGACAATCAATCAATAATTGATACCATTTGTAATATTAATTATGACAAAGGTTCATGCCAGACCATGAGTTATATTCCTGTACAATTGCATAGAGGATGAATGTTTATTGTTTCTTTACAGCAATATATACATCTTATAGAGAATGAATGGCCCTAACAAGGCTGCCAAGTATTCATCCTTCATTCATTGATTGTTTCAATACAACAATATATACATTTTATATACATAGATAGATAAAGCTGATGGAGTGTGTATTCCAACTTTTAGCCAATGACCTTTTACGAAGGTTTCTTCTCAGTTGTGTAAATTAGCTCCACGTAACACGAACTGAGAGAGTGAGCTCCAGTCCTTCACTCACCGCAACATAACGTAAGAAATGTAGCAGAAAAGTTACCGTGTCGTCGTCTAGAGCGGTGATGGCCAACCATTTAGGGGAATTTAATTCTGAAAGGAATTCATCTCCAGCCATGTAGCGGGCATCGTAGCTAGTCATCTCAAAGTAGGGGCTATTGTCGTTGGTATCATTCACTTCAATCAAAACCTTTCGACATGAAAAAGATGCAAAGTTACATATTCGAATGGAAATAATATAGCTTCATTCAAATGGGAATGGAGCTGTCAGAGGTGTGTTGTATAGTAGATACTTCTTGCGTGCAGTGGTAATAATTGTTGGCATACCTTATCTGTATGCTCACTGAGTGCATCACATAATTGATTATGGATTAAGGAACATTTGGAAACACTGACTTCAAGCATTCCTGTATTCCCTGAGATATTCATGACTTTCCATGCTTAAATTGCAAAGAGACTGAATAACTAATTGTTGAATGTTCACATTACGAGATGCAGCCGCAGATTATTGTGAAATATGCAAACATTTATCGCGCAGTCATAAATGATACCAAAGTCACTGACAGTTACCTCCGTGTTTGCCCTACACTGATCCAAACCAGACCCGGTATCATTGAAAGCGCTGACAGTCAATGTATACAATCCAATCACGACGATGTCTACATCCACAGCGAAAACCTCACCGGTCTCTGGGTTGATGCTAAAGTAGCCCGTGTTTCTTTCCTCTATAATGTAAGAGTAGAATATGACCTTAGAAGTTCAGAACGTTTTCCTGGTGTTAAACATCATGTTGCAGAATCGAGGTACAATCGCTCCTAGACAAATTTTCATCACATAGATTTAATGACCTTATAAATATCAACCTTAACATTTGAAGTTGTTCTCTAGGGAAATACATACTAAAGTACATCACAAAGCATTATCCAGGTTCGTCGCGATAATTGATTATACGTCACACCATCTAACCCGAACCATTTCTATAGTGAAAAACATTTTCTAGAATCGAGTATTTCTCATCGCTTTATTCTGTCTGGAAGTCGTGTAATTAAT
>JAODAG010328432.1:0-10997 GCA_027574785.1 Orphnurgus asper | reverse complement strand
GAGGGGGGAGGGGTTATCGGGTAGTACTGAAACGGTCGGACCTTCGACTCACTTTGATTTGCTGCAATCCATCATCCTGGTTCTCCCTCTTGATGATAGACACCAGGGCAGGGGACCGGCTGGGAGGCAGCCGCTGCTCGGCGACGTTGCTGCTGCTCACGGTAGTCGACAGGGGCATCACGATGCTCTGCGTGACGGACGTGCTTTTCGGATCTGCGGAGAGAGACGGACACAAGGGGGGGGTGGGCTCAACGGGCAGGATTCGAGCCAAGATTTACCCCAATCGTGCTAAAAGTGGTCATTAAATTAAGAATAACCGTGTATGGCAGTGAACCAGGTTAGAGCTCACTGAAATCACAATCAATTTCACTCCCAACTTGGCCGACTTACGAGGGAGGGGGAGGGTAAAATAATCTCTACCGATTATACTTACAACCCAGCATGCCATTTACAGTTTCCAAAAGCCGAGGTAAATTTAGACACCAAGAGGGTAGGGGGGGGGGGGAGGGTTTCTAAACTGGAAAACAAATAAACATGGGTAACATAAATTTTGCTAGAATTGGAGGGAGAATTTTCTATTCTTCAAATACTAAATTTCAACAACAATTTTTAGTAAAAAGTGACCATTTAAATTTGACCTAATGTGGCCTTCCGTGGAGGTCAGGACTAGAGCAGTCAAGGAGAATCAACATCTGGTTCAAACTGGACAAAGCATCTACAACTCACCGCTGATTGAGTTGGTGGTCGATATCGCAGCGGTGCTGGTGGCCGCCAGGGAGCCGGTGAGGTTCTGCGTGGTACTACAAATGGACGACGTGGTGACAGCGGGATGCTGCTGCTGCTGCTGCTGCTGATGATGATGATGCGGCTTCCGGCCTTCGAGCGACGACGCTGGGAAAGAATTTGTTTGCTCGAACGGCGTTTCGGCTTTGAATGTTTGCCCGGGCACGGGGGCCATCTGGCCCTGGGGGTTGGAGGCCTGCATGGGCGGCCAGGGCTGCTGCTGCAGGGGGTAAGGAGGAGGGTAGCTACTGGATTGCCGCGCGTCGCTCTGCATCATGTTTGACGGCACTATACTCGACATGGGCATGCCGGGGCCCCTCATGACAAATCTTTGTGCATTGGGACCTCCGTAGGGTCCTTCTAGTCTCTGGGACGCATGCCCATGGGCGTTTGTCATCGACGACTTGAAGTCCATGCCTGCCCCTGCCGTTCCCACTCCTCCTCCTCCTCCACCACCGTAGCTTGCAGAGAAGGGGTTGCCCGTGTTCACATTACCACCACTGGAGTTTATCGACCTCATCGAATGGGCACCTGGAACCGGCCCAGGGCCTCCAGCGCTATTAGAGTTGAATTCATTACTACGCCGTGCGTCACCAAAGTGTTCGCCGCCGGCTCGTATTCGATTGTCAAAGTTCCCCATTGCACTTGAAGGTCCATACGGAGCGGCCGGTCCAACTCTGTAGACCGGTCGGCCCACGGCACCTGAAAAAAAGAGAAGAGACCGTAAACACACGGGGCCTTTCCCCCGATAACAAATGTACCCCAACCCCCCCCAACCATTGAAATTCTCACCGAGTAGCTTAGCCAATCTAGGAGAGGATGTGGGACATCTTCGTAGCTTCATGTGTGATGCACGCAAGACTGGAAGCGTTTCCCATCAGATGGGTGGGTCCACCCAAAAGGTAATTGGAAGTACCCCCCCCCCATATTTACGGCCGAGACCACATTTAGGCAGAAAACCACGTCATGCCCCGTGGTATCGTAAGGTATTACAACGCAAATCTCCAACGACGTTCAAACTTCTGGCAATCTCCAATGACGTTCAAACTTCTGGCTGAAACGTTGCAGGGCCAGGGGGGGGGGCTAAACCACTGATGTCCCTTTTCCCCACCAGCGAGAGTAGGATTAACATTAGGTTTAAACTGGAAATCTTGACCATCTTTTCGGGGGGAAACTGAAGATCATCTCATCCTGTTCCTACTCAAAACCAATTGGTGTTAGGAGATACCCTTCCCCGAGCGGGCCTAATTCGAGCTATCGATGGGCTTTCACATCGGCAGAGATGCCGCCCAGAGTTTAGCAGCGCTTACGGGCGGCGGAAAATGTAGGTTACAACTGGTCATTAAAGTGAAATCTCCATACGGTTGTACCGTTACATTTGTTTGTACTCGGGTACTAGGTTTGGGTCTTTGGTAGTTTATAATTACAATACATAAAAAAAAAACCAATCTTCCTGCGATAAAGACGATTGGTTGGTTTCAAGAATTGTTAACGATGAGAAGTCTCCACAGACGAATCGGCTCAAGATCGTTGTCAAACGTGGGAGACTCTCCGCTGACCATCGTAGTTTTCCGAGAATTATTTGCTGACGTTGAGAAACTCTCCACAGTCAAATTGTATCACCGAAACATTTCACGATTGCCTTCATCGCTTGGCTTCTGATTTCAGTCTTCCTTTAAGTCTGCTTTAACGATGTTAAATTTACGAGTTCATTCAAAATTCATTTTTGAGATGGGGACTGACTGCTATTGACCCAGGAATATAATGGAATATAAAGAGAAAATCGGGGTAGATAAGTAGAAAATAAAAAGAAACCATTCACAATAAACAACAAGTTAAGATTTAACGGATCAAATTGCACACAAAATCAAACTCGCAGGAAGCGCATACAACCGGCACGAAATAAACTATCGGCCTCCGTTGCGATTGCTCACTAATGTATGACCTTGATGCAAACAAAGTCTTTGGTATGACGTTATTATATCTCTGCATGGGAGGAGGTATTCATTTCGACTGCTTCCCGCGAAGTAAGGACGAACGTCGATAATTTCCCCCCTTCGCGCGTGGTACTTCGGTTAATTTCCCCTTCGTGCGTGGTTACTGGTGAAAACTTTGCCGCCGCCATTTTAACTAGATGGGAATCTCCCTAAAAAGAAGATACTCTGGGGGTAAAGGGGGTGGATTTGCCGACACCCCAGTTCCCTTCGCCTGGCAAACCATACGGATTCTGCTGGTATATAGTTTACAAAAGACGTCCCGGTTCTGGTGGTACTCCTGCCACCAGTCATTCGGGTACCTAGCGATACCCGAGCTGCCGTACTGTGGGGGCGTACCGTTCCGCCGATAACCGCCCGCCCCATCGGCAATTGGGTCCCTCGCCCCCCCCCCCCACCTATTGGAACAGCTAAGCACTAAGTTTTTCAGCAGGACTACATACATGTGAGACCACGTCACTCCCCACCAAGACTAACTTCAACACATCACAATATGTCAGGCGGTTATAGTAGTAAAGGAAATTGGCGACATCAATCAAAGAAAGCGAGTACTACTTGCTTTTAACCTGCAACCTTTTAGTATGGTGAGGGTTACCTATGTCAAGTAGGTTGAAATGAACCAGAATGAACCATAACGTCACAACAACATCAAAAATGATTACCTACGTTCAGCCGCAGGATTTCAGTTTTCGTGGACCCCATCCCCCTCCCCCCCGCCCCCGTTGCTTTGCTTTTTGACCATGGCGAACCACCCCCCCCTCCCATTGGAATCTGTTTGTCTTATCCCTCGAAAAGCCCGTGCAAGGCTGTTTAACTAAAACGTTTCAAACGATCCTTTTAATAATGTTCATTACGGTCTTGAACGACGGCAGACACGCCAACTGTATTTCGATTGAATGTAACTCTCCTCCACTTGGATTAAACCCGCTTTAAAACTGGCGACAACCTCATTGCACGCATCGTGCTGGTACGGCCGGGCACGGCTTGCGTTCGTAAAAGGTACCATCGAGTGCCATCTTTTTAGGAAAGGAAAAGTCCCTGGGGAGATAAGTGGCTACACGACAGAGAGCTAGACTAAGTCGTAAATTGTTTTAACAAAGTTACTACATTGTTTGATTCTTAAATCATCTACTCCTCGAAACAACGCTAGCTTGATGTAAACCTTTTATATGTAACTGCTGTAAAACATGCGGTACCAACACACACACACTACCAGACACGATCGTCTGCATGAAATCCGGGGGTCTGCAATTGGGTGATGGAATAGGAATACTCTATTGATGTTGAGATTTTTAATGTGTACCTTTCATGTCAGGAGGCTGGACAGTACCTGGGCTCTGGCTAAGTCTATCTGCTCCTTTCTCTTGATGACCACCACCACCCGAGGACAGTGGCATCTGATGACCACCACCTGCAGGAAGTGGCATCTGATGGGCACCACCCGAAGGAAGTGGCATATGATGACCACCACCCGAGGATAGTGGCATCTGATGACCACCACCTGCAGGCAGTGGCATATGATGACCACCACCCGAGGACAGTGGCATCTGATGGCCACCACCCGAGGACAGTGGCATCTGATGGCCACCCCCTGAAGGAAGTGGCATATGATGACCACCACCCAAGGGCAGTGGCATCTGATGACCACCACCACCTGCAGGCAGTGGCATATGATGACCACCACCAGAGGGCAGGCCCATCTGATGGCCACCGCCTGAAGGAAGGGACATCGGATGGCCAGCACCTGAGGGAAGTGGCATCTGTGGTTGTGGAGTTCCAGATCCACCTGTAAATGTGACAGATATAACACCAAACCAGTTACTTTACAACTTTTCTTTTACAACTTTAAAAACAAAATTGATAAGTACTATCATCTACAACTGTAAATTATTCCTTAAAAGAACAGATGTGGAGGAGGCGATACGTTTCACAGTCAGATCATGATCTCAGATCCCCCCCCCTGGCACACACGATCATTCACACAAAGACAACGATCATTCTCAACTGCATTCTCTGGAACACTGATAACGTATCCGTTCCTCTCCTCCTCTTCATTTTATGACCACCAGAGAGGGGGGGGGGTGTGTAACGATTATTATATTGCACCTGCACGGCTGGCTCGCAAGCTCAAAATAAAGAGGAAGCGTTGGTTTACGCGGCGGTACACGGTACGCACGCCGTGTGGTCTTATACGTGGGGGAAACCATGCCAGCTTAACTATTGGCAGCCAAACCGCCACAAACCGCCGTCCTACTAAAGTAACGTTTCGTGTATCGTCTAAATTTAGACCACGAGTGGCTTCGTAGGGGACTGGTGTCAATTCGAGCAGCGAGTCTGATACCGGCAGTAAGCAAATCACGGGGGAGTTGGATCGTCTCCAAAAGAAAGTCAATACTTTGCTGCAATATTCGGGAAGGAAGCCGACGGATCAATTTGACGACCAGAAACGTCCTGAAGTTGAAAGTGCATCCGCCCTTCAAGATGGATAAAAAGCCCTCGACGTTGAATTGCGTAAGATCATATCCCGTCTCTGTGGCAGTACCAGAGGTAAGGTAGGACCTACATTGGGCAGGGGGAGGGGGACGACATTGGGGGGGGTGGGGAACGGTGAGTTGCCAGCAGACGTCAGAAGCCTTTTAGTGGAATAATCCCATGGCAAGAGAGAAGGTTCTTTTCTGTGGTTCATTTTCTAGCAGATCAAAACCAATTTTCACCGGAATGGTGAATGACACCAGTCCAAACGTGGTCAAAACTACAACGATTTCGTTGAGAAAAGTTAAAAAAATCGAGAGCAAGGCAGTACTGGAATCGATTGAAAGGTTTAGGAAAGTCCATTCAGAAGGAACTCAAGATATTAGATTAGTTCATCTAATAGTAACATCATGTTGATATACTGCCATGAAATCACAACATTAGATCAAATGGGGGAAGAAAAATCCATTCATCAGACATTGATTACTGCCATGAATCACCACCATCTTAGATCCAATAGGGGAAGAACAGTTGGTTCATCAGATAGTTAACATCATGATGATTACTGCCATGAAATCACTATATTAGATCCAAGCAAAGTCAGTTCATCTAATAATAATAATAATATCAATATGATTATTGCCATGAAATCACTAAAGCAGATTCAATGGGAGAACAAAAATCCGCTCATGTACCCATCTTTCATATGGCCAGATTTCTTACTGGAAGGCTAACGGTGCAGCATTTTGGAACCTCCGAGGGGTCATTCGCGCCCCAAACATTTGTCCTCGAGGCCTGGCGAGATTGCAGTGACAGAGACCTAAGTTACTCACGGGGAGTACGATACTGCGCTGCTTACACCATTCGCTCAGTTCTACTCTACGATGAGCAGCCTCAGCGGCGAAGACACCTACCGACAATCTACCGAAGACACCAGCCCCCCCCCCCATCGTCCATCGCCGCTAGCAAGAGCTAAGAAACCCAGCGAGGCGGCTACACGCAATGTCACAGCTCTGCGGCGCTCCGTGGACGGCTGGGTCGATACGCACAGCAGTTCCACGTGGCGCGAGAGCGGTACCCTAGGCTTCGCATACGTAGTGCCTCCGTGGCTTCATAGTGGGGGGGGGAGGGATGGCAGGGTTCGCTTCAACTTTCAATTCGTTTACAATTTTATACTCGAGGGTTAACTCACTGTTGGCACTTGCTGGTGATTGAGATGTTCTGGACACGAGGCTGGCTGGTGATCCCACGGGGGAAGGGGACGGTTTGTTGACGGTCACGCCCGTCGGTTGGGGGGGCGCCGCCGCCACCGGGGTCGGGGGTTGGGACGGGGGGTTGCTGCCTGGGTCCATCTTGGACTTGGCCTCCCCGGTCGCCACAGCCGGTGATTCCGCCGACTGGTTTGGCACGGGCTGGGCATTTACAGCGGAGGCGGCCGCCGCCGTCTGGCTGCTTCCATCCCCCTCTGTGGGCAGATCATCGATACAGCCGGAGAGATCCTGTGAAAGAATGAAAATCGGAGAGAATATCCTCTAAAGTCAAAGAGGAGAAGTTGTTCACGGAAACAAAAAAGATCAATAACCAATTACGAGACTTAAAGGGCAGTGCAAACCGCAAAAGAAAAAAAGTTTTAACAGCCACCACATTAAACTGATCTTTCCTTGCCAAACAGAAGTCGACTTGCTTAGGCTCTCTGTTGCGATCGGAAGAACAGATCCGTCTCTCTTTGCTCAAGTTACTGTAGTTTAACGTAACCGTATGGAAAATAAATCGCAAAACTTGCAGCAATTTTTGGACAATTATGCGAGCATCCCACCTTTAAGGACTGGCAGGCTACAGACAGACCTTGGCAGTAGTTTAGAAACAGTATACGGAACTACACGTCGCCGGGATACCCTTGTAATCGGAGGACTTGCAGTCGTACACATTCAAAATGTATGCGAGTCAACATTTCCATGGTTTCCACGATGACAGATCACATTGCATAGTTCTTAATGGAACTGTATTTACTATGCACATCCACCAATGTAAATAAAAACAACTAGCGATAATGCTGTCATGTCAGGGTATACTAAATATGTGAAAGTCAATAGTCAAAAGTCAATATAAACACCATTGTCTTTGTACGAGAGAGTCACTATCCAAACCTCCTCAAAATTTAAAATCATATCGCAAGTTACCAAACTGCTGCACGCGCCTCATTTCGTGGCTGGCTGGCTCATTCGTGCAGGTTAGTGGGTGGCAGGTAGCATTCCTTCGCTAGTCCCGCAACGATCTCACCGTCTGCGACTACACACAGCTACACGTACTGATGACTACTACAGCAGTGTACTTAAAGACGCCGGCCGTAACAAAGCAGGGAGCCAGCTGTCACTTACGGCAGTGGTAAATCAGCAAAAAGAATGCCACTAACGTTATGTATGCCTGCCTCTACAGGTTAATGGGTACACAATATGCCTCTAACGAGTTATGGGTTATGAAAAATGAATAAACAAAAATGAATAAAAAAAATAAATAAAAAAAACACCCATTGTACAAATCTTGTCCATTCCATGTTAGGGCACGGCTTTTAAAATAATCCTGTTATAAAAAAGATTTGTTGTGTCATAATGAAGCTTCTACTGCACAATTATTGCTTTCTTATAATCTTTCTTAAAGGGTTAGGGAAAAGAGTTTTAGTTTATTCAATCGTGAATAGAAAGTTTGAATTACCTAGAAATGACTGTTACAGAAAGTAAACACGGAGGGAAGTATGACTAAAGGTTACTTATTTATGAATGCAGTGGAGAAATTATGACTCGTTTACAATTTCGTTATCGGATCGGTTATCGGCCCGATATTGTGATTGAAAATATCGGATATCGGCCAGAACCGTTATTGGCAATATCAGCCGAACGCTACCAAAATCATAAAAAAATATGAAACGTATTAACAAAAAAAATCTTTGCATTTCTGAAACTGATGCAGGATGGATGCACTGGGATACTATAACCTTACAATATATTATAGCAATGCTAGGGGGTTTCTGGTCTAATAACCAACAATATGTCATGAAATCATTACCACTTGTATCGTACGTAACTGTTAAAACGTTGATCGGCGAGGGGCATTACTTTTTGGTTTTGTTCCTTCCTTTGTTTTAAGAGAAATGTTTATAATAACTGAGGAATCGAGAAGCAGGTAGAGGGAGGGCTGGAGTAGTTGTTGGGCCGATTATCGGTTTTCAATATCGATATCGGCCGATATTTGCGGTATCGGTTGAACATCGGTATCGGCAAAATTTGTACCCATTGCCGATCGTCTCCCAACAGATTTTCAACTTTCCATTTCAAAATCAACCTAATACTACTTAATTATACGAAACGTTCCGTCATAGATCCGCACCAACTAGAGTCGCTACAGTAGTCAAACAACATTTGTTAACTGCCAAGGACTGGAAAAGCCGATACTGTGATTTGAATATCGGCTATCGGCTAGAACCGATATTGGCAATAACGGCCCCAACACTAGGCTAGAGAGCTGCAACAAGAAGAAGAGTCTTGGAAGATAGAGATATAAGGATCCTTCGTCAAGGTATGCATGCATACACGTCCTTACCGTGTATGTACATAGCGGGTAAAGCATCGCCCGGATATCCGCCCAGTGTCGTGCCACAGTCGCGAGTGCGACTTACGCTTTGAACGTCTCGCGACGAAACACTTCTCCCGTCTCCACCGGGCGGGTGTGAGAGAACGAGAGCACGTTTTTTGTTTACGGACGGTGAGAGTAAGGGTCACGAAAATGTCAAATTTGACGCGCGGCTAAACGGGGGAGCCACTACCCCATCCCCCCCCCCCCCGTGTCCCAAAGGTTCTCTCTCCCTGGTCAATCTCTCTCTCGATCTCTGCTATACGCACCCACCGCGGTCTTACATCCGACCCATCCGTGCATGTAGATACATGATGATAATCTCCACAAGATACACCCCATTAGCGACAACCAGATTGCTATCACGACCTACTGCAGGGGGAGGGGGGGGCATTGCAATAAACTGATTAGAAGATGTCCCCATCAGCTGCTCACTCACGAACAGAGGACGATAACGGAGACTTTCCCTCCCTCGCCCGTTTCAAATTCGAGGTTCTAACACAGCAGCACTGCCCTAGATCTTTTCTAGAACAGTTTTCGGAAAATCCTGCGAAATCGTACGGAGCGGCCAACTAGATCGTGGCTTGCGGTGGAATTTTTGTTTCTTTTCATCTCCGAAGGGAAAACGGACCTAGTTTGTTGGGATTGATGCTGTAGAAAATTGGACGTTTGTTTTCCACGAATTAACAAATTTGATGCGGGTAAAATTACGTTCGTTTACGCCCGCGAATAAGGTGTGGGCGATGTTTTTGTTTGCCTTGCGCACGGTTATCACAACAACAGTGGGACACACCGGAGGCTGAAAACCGCCTCTCCGGAATTTAGGGATTAAAATTTTCCCCTCCCCCTCTTCCCCTGGACGTCCTGGTAGGGTGTATGTGTAAATCTCGTCCTTTCCGCGAGCAATCAAGACGCGTTAAACCCCTCATGTAAGGCTTTTCTGGCGATTGGCCATTTCTTAAGAATGCCAAACTTTCATGGAGAAACTGTTCTAATGGGTATTTTCCCCCTACTTACCTACATCAAAATTCTACACTTCACACTACCACCAAAGTACGGGCAACTCAAGGACACTTTTCCCAGCGGCTCCGATTTGCCCCAGGGGGTTTCAAGTAATCTTGAATCAGCCCTCCCCGCGAAGCTTCGCTTTCCCAGCCAATTTGGAGAGGGTGGGGAAGGGGGCTTGACTATCATTTTATCGGGAGTTTCTACATATATTTGGTTTCTCTTCAAAGCAGCCCGCCTTTAAATTAAACGTGCTCGACTAAGCTTTCAGATGAAGTTGTAACATTAATCAAATTAACAGCTCGCTTATTTAAAAATGGCAATAATAACGAAAGAGTAGGCAAAAGCACAGAACACCAAAAGACAGACGTTACACAGTGTTCCAAAACAATGAGAACGGCCTGTCAACAGTTAGGCCTGTCGACAGTTAGGCCTGTCGACAATTAGGCCCGTCGACAATTAGGCCTATCTATAAATAGACCAATCAGAAAACCAAGACCACCCCACCCCATTTAACATGGTTACCTCGGAACGGGATTTCAAAAAGTTTCCCAACTTTTCCAGCGAAGCGAAATTAAAAACCGAACCGAACATTAAAACAAAAACAAAAAACAGACCCAGCTAAAAGGCACGCCAGGACAAAATGTCGCCCCCCACCCCCCCACTCTGCGATATTTGTTTCCGTCTTTCATGGGCCGTCGTCCTACCCACCCCGACAAGCGACAAGACCTTAAGACGTAAGTTTTTCTTTATTGGTTCACCAGTCCAATTTATATACTTATTTATTTCATAACCGAAAGCCAGCATATTTTCATGGGTCCTTCCTCTTTATCGACCGCCGCCTCTCAGAATTAAGCCCGGGCCGAGGGCCTACGCAGCGTAACTACCGCCCGCCGCACAGTTCAGACCCACTTTAGCCACCCGGCGGCCCCAAAAGAAGAAAAAAACCAAGAAAAGAAAAGAAAGAGAGAAGCTTTTATTTTTGTACAAAGCCATGCTGGGGGGGAAAAAAAAGCTGAACCCTACCCTCTTCCCACTGCAATAACACAATAAAAATGCCCACCATGCCTTATAAACCCTCCCTTTTAGTGTAAGTATGTGTGTTAGTGGATATAT
>JAODAG010328410.1:0-10997 GCA_027574785.1 Orphnurgus asper | reverse complement strand
TATTATTATTATTGTTGTTATTATTATTCTTATAATAATAATAATTATTTTTATTATTATAGTTATTATTATTATTGTTGTTGTTATAATTATTAATTTTGAGATGCACCGTAAAATGCACCTGGAGTCAGTGTCGTAATTAGATATTATTATTATGCAAAAGCGGTGATCACTCTGCTGAATGAGATACACCCCACCGGATGATGTAACAGACCATATAAACTAATGTAAAAAAACATTGTTGTGATGACTATTGTCACGCTTGACCCCCTGCACTGTAGCACGTTACATCATTCATCACGCGAAGTCTTAAAAATAATTCGCCGGGGAATGCGCACCGGGAGCTAGATTCACGATTATCAGATCTTCTAAACGGGATTTCTAACCCGTTAATGTTTTCTTCTCTTCTCAGCGTACTACATCAGATGCACCTTTGAGAACGGTATGTGTGAATACACCAATGAACTCGGAGACGACGTGGATTGGAAGAGGGGGTCCGGGTTGGATACCGCTCCGCTACCTCCATTCGACCACACCCTGCTCCGTCCAGGAGGTAGGAAGACGTGGCGCATCGTCATCACAAATGTTGATCCAAATTAATAGAAGTCTGTGATAGTTACACTTGAACAGTGATAACCTTAACCGTTCGGTCTTGACTTAAAAATATGGGGGATAATTTGTCACATCTGGCCTCCCTATTCTGTTCAAATTTAATTAGTACCCTGGGGTTGACATTCATTTATCCCGATTTGAATACTACTCAATGTGACCCAAAATTACCACGATGATATCCTAATCGATATCTTTGTTGCATGTGGGTCGGATGTACGGATGAACCCTTTATCCGTTTCATGCTAGGGTTTGGAAAGATAGGTTTGCTGATCAACTGTAAATTTAAGCTGATTTCCTGTAGCCCCTCAAAAATAAGAACTATACATACATGCATACATCAGGGTTGAACTACCACATGCATGGACCTGCTCCCATTCTGCACCAAGGATATATACTATCACACCCATACAAATCTACTGCAAGAAACTAACCAGACAGTTTTTTGTTCTTAAGCCTTCACTGTATATCGAATGCTAAAGCTTGCTGTTTCATCCATATCAATGCGTTGTCTTCATGAAATGTTTAGAAAGATTGACGGTAGAGTGAAAAGTTACTGTATGTAATTATCAGCGATAACTATCCACTGGCAGGTACAACCATGGGTTAATTAATTGTCATGTAATTGGTGCCGTTCAATGATTTGAGATCAAGCAGAGGAAATTCACTTCACAGGTATTTGTGATTAAATTAATACGTAATGCTTGCACGTACTGACTGTGGAATGTATGCCTATTTTATTTGTTTACATTTTTCAAATTTAAATTTGTTACTATTATTATTGATAATTATATTTTAATATTGTCATATTATATTTATATTTCTGTATTTATTATTCATTATTTATGGTTTACTTTTCAATTGATATATTTTATTTATTTATTATTATTACTATTATTAGCTCTTGTCATTGCTGTTATTTTCTATTATTAATATTATTGTCATCGTCGCCATCGTCATTGTTTTCGTTGTTACTATTGTTTTTTGGGGGTGCAGGGGGTCCGATATTAGCAACGTGGTATGGAAGAAATTAATTTGGGTCTTGCGTTTTCTCGTTCTTTACAGGTTCGTTTGTCTACGTCGATAATGCCCCGTCCGGCGCAAACACTGCCCGTCTTTCGGGACCGATATACCACGGAAACCCCTCTGGCCCTTGCAACGTGAGTATATAGCTCAAACTCTTTTGCTGTTCTTGTTTTTTTCCCTTCCTTCCAAATCACTCAAGTGACAGAATTATCCTATCCTTTTAGGATTACGCTCCTTGCAATTGCGACATATTATATATATATATATCTACATTTTTATTGATTTTCCATTAACCCTGAGTGACAACTTCATATGCTACACGTTCTCGTTCCAAACAGGAGCTGCCGCCCTTGGTCGACTTGGAAAAAGTTTGCGACCATTTAAGAATTCGATATTCCATGCAGAGTAAATTTCACTCGCATTCGACATTTTTTTTTATTTAGCTCAGTCTAATTTAAAATTGATTAGTATTAATTAAACATAAAAAGAGACATTGAGATTAACACTGGTAATGGTAATCATCAGGGCTGATTCATACTGATAAAACAATTAAACTAAGAATGATAGACAAGAAAGAAATTTATAGAAATGGTAAACCGATGAAATTAGCTACTTAAGAGTACTTGTTTTCAAAGAAAAGTCACCCAAAAGAAAGCAAGGACACAAAAATAAATGGCGGCAGCAACACCATCATGCCAAACTTGACCCAACTCCCAAAGCCCCATCCTATTTCAACATGGACATGGGCATCATATAAACACTGCATCATCGAGAGGTAGTACCTCATTACCAAATACAAACTCTGCATCATCGAGAGGTACCACCTCAACAATATTCATTATAAAGATTGCATCATCGATAGGTAGTACCTCAATACCAAATACAAACTCTGCATCATCGAGAGGTACCACCTCAACAATATCCATTATAAAGATTGCATCATCGAGAGGGGATGCTACTTTGTTATATAAGGACAACAGACTACAATGTGAGGTATTAGTAGCACATTCATGTACATATTGCATAAATCCCTTTATGAATGTATGCATTGCAGATGAGGTTGTGGTTCTTCAACTACGGCAGTGACCCAGGCACCTTGCAGATCGGGTACAGGACTGGGAAAAATGGACCTGTCAGAATCTTAACTGAGGTCCAGGGACCCATCGGTAACTACTGGGAGAGAATTGAACTGGTACTGGACTCGACGTTTCACTTTCAGGTAATCAGAGTGAATGATAAATGTAAATTAATTTGATACCACAAATCGGAAACTCAGCAACCATGCTCTGTTGATGTTGACCTAACTAGGAATTTAAAACCTGCTTTAAATAGACGACAATTCCTATGATTGTCATAGTTTATTAGAATTTAACTCTTTAACAGACTGATAATATTCATGCTTGGAATTGCTTTCAAATTTAGTAATTTAGAGGTTTTTTTTTGCCAACTGCATTAGTGAATCAATGTAATTAGTTTGTCTCGTAAGAATGAAGGAACCAATCTGTTTGCGCCCTTTTTTTTAGTAGCACTCCGTACAACAGTGCATGAAAAATTACTCCTTACGAACTACTACAATTTCTGGCGCAACTGCCTGTCTGTCATTAGATCAAATGCATCTTGTTGAATGTGCGTAATTATCAACCATAATTATTTTCTAGTGAACTGTATTTTCTTTTCCACCCTTGTCGCCATGGTCGTCACTTGCTAGTGTCCTCCCTATACGTAATGAATTGTTATGTCTCAATTGATGTTTTGCCATCTTTGTGCACATACGACAAATGAAATTTGAACTGGACGTGACCTTAAAATGGAGCAAATTATGATGCCGATTACTACCACAAAGACAGTTTGCTCGAACCACTTCGCAAATGTGCAGTATATAGGGAAATAAATTGTAGCAGACAAGATGGTCAAAGACAAATTTGGGGAGTTTTTGCTATTGTTGATACGGCCATGCTAAAAATTGTTTAGAGACTCCATAGTGAGCTATGATAATCTGGATGTTTAAAGTACTGTGTGTTTGTTAAAGATACCTTACTTAGAAAATGTTAATTGAAGCTGTCTGTTTCTGTGAAGCAAATTGATTAAATCCTTTAATCCATATCGTCTCTATTTTCTTTTCTTTGTTATCCAACTCTAGATTATGATAACCGCTGTACAGAAGAGTGGATCGAGGTCAGGGGTCATCGCCGTTGATGACATCACGTACACGGACGGTTGTATCAAATCATCAAGTAAGTTTGCGACATTGCAGGTCTCTGTCAACCTGTGTAACCAGCAAGTTGTATCTTGTTTATTCCGATTACCATGAGATATATATACATAGCTGCAAGCATGTTCCCAACATTTGAACAGAATGTCTTTCAACCAGACACATGTTCACATCATAGAGAACCTTAGTGTATTACATCGATTCCCTGATTGTGAGTAGCAGAGCCCCAGTGACATGTATTCAACCTGCTATATACTATAGCTATATCTTTCTGAGTAGCCCAGTACTGATCATGCACTAGCATCCAGCTGTTATTGAAGCTAATTGTAACAGAAAAAAGGCAGAAATCTAGCTTGAGATGTATCCATTCCTCAAATTGTTTTGTATTTAAGGTTGATTCTGCCCTATTTGTTTGCCCCAAACTGACTCACACCAGACTAAAAATTCTAGATGGGATTGTAGCTTGTTGTTCCACACACCTTCTGGTGCAGTTGACATGACACATTGAACCTGCACTGACTAGTGTGCCTACATCCAACGGTGTTCCTAGACTATATGCACGTACCTAGCATAGTAGCTGTAAAAAGTCAGAAACAAGTTAAAGCTCGCTGCCTCTGCGATGTTTTTACAGACCCTGTTTACCTCATGAATGTTCCTCATGAGTATTTAAATATCATTTCTGAAAAATGTGTCTGTTTGACTGGCTGCCATCTGCCGGGTCATCTTCCCATAGTCGCTGTATAATGTTCAGAAGCCCAGATGATGCTCACTTCCTGTTCCTGTGATATGTTTCGTAGACCTTGCTTAGTACTTAAATTGTTTAGTATGCGACCTTTGCATATCCCTTGTAACTTCATCTAACCCCTCATCGAACCTTTCCAGTTGACCTCCCCTTTGACCCACCGGACGGCGGTACGACCAACAGTCCCTGCGGTCCTGGAAGATTCCTCTGTCGTGATGCAGGGTGTGTCGATCTATCCCAGTTATGCGACTATGCTTCGGATTGCGGGGACGGATCGGACGAACTAAACTGCGGTGAGCAAGATCCTAGAAACTTTATCCTAGAAAGAGAAGTACGCTCCTAATATTTCCGAAACCAACTTCCAAAATTTTAAGTTAACGTTTTTGGGGGTTTTTGGCTGTATATATACACTTTTGAGCCTTCGTTTTTGGATACACAATTAGAACCAGCCTTTAATAGGTTTCATTGCTTAAGGTGAAAAACTAAATACTAACATGCGGTTTTATTTTCATGTAATTACCTCAGTCTATAATTAGCAGAACAATATAGTGCATCCTTGACCAGCAAATCATATGCCAGTAAATATACCTCTCCTCCGATGAAAACCTAATTTTACACAATCAATGGGCGATCGCAAAAGATGTACCAACAGATAAAAACACTACAGCTATGTATGTGGAGAACTCATAGAATACAGCCTATCCAAAGTCAGAGAATTAATTAGCTCCTTTACCACACATTTCATCTCAAAATTATATATTATGTTCTTCTCCCAGTTCAATGATACATGGGAAAATAACTTCTGGCTGCAGCTAGGGAAAAAAAAATTGCTTTTCCTCAAAAATATGACTTATTTGCAAAATTGACTTCACTTTTAATATTTCACAATAACGGCCTTGTCTTACTTCCCACTCTAGGCCAATGCGACTTTGAGGTCAACCTCTGCGGTTATACAGACACGAGCCTCGGAAACCATGCCTGGAAGAGGATGTCATTGCTCACCAGAGCAGCTGGAGATGGTAAGATTGAACACTTCCTCGTCCATCTTGGCTCGACATAGCTTTAAATTATCTTGGTGCTACCCTGTACTAATTAACGCATATACCTGATAGTCATGCACATACTAGACTAACGTTACCCATACAATTCCTTCGTACCTTGAATTGTGATACATATGACTTTAAACAGTACATCAATGGGTGCAACCCCTGCCAATTGAACAAGACTCGAGACCATTATTACATAGGTCATCATTTAACCTCGAGAAAATCTCCTACCAATTCTGGAGCCATTTATACGATGGTACATTTTAGTGTTGGATGGGATTCTATGTTCACCCTTAATACCACCGAAACCTTAATTTCTGATCATCGTGGCCTCCGCTAGCCAGATAGCATCTCAGCTACCTGTGAATATGGTCTCCTTCACTCATTTTTCTTGTTACATACAACCATCTTGATGCCTACTTCATTTGTATAATTCAGCCCCCATTAAATTTATACCTCAGGAGGACAAATCGGTCTTTCCACCTGCAGATTCCTGACGGGTGATACGCATGCTGAATGAATTGACTAACTAAGGGAATTTGATCTCCCAGAAAGGAAAAGAAAACACCTAACTCATAAAAACTCATTAAAATAACGACAGCAAGTCTTTGCCAGGGCAACTCACTGGTCAGTGAAAGTGTATTATGATCTCTTCACTGCAGTATGATAAAATGGATAATCAATTCTTGACATATTCATAACTCTATGTATTACAGTTCAAATAACTGTTATCAATAACAGTTTATGACTTGCATCTGGACAGAGACATGACGTTGTTCCTTGAGTTTAACGTCATGCTTTCTCGACCATAGCCGACCTCGGGCCGTTGTCATTTAATATCTGGGTTTTTCTTGCAACTGTCTTTCATCTCCATTTTCTACTAGGTTATTTTGTCAGCGTCGACACAGGCACTGGTGTATTTGATGAGCCGGCTATACTGGAGTCACTTTCACTCCCTGTAACATCGCCAAAGTGTGTCTTTCAGTTCTGGTATCAGTACCAAGCCACTGTGAGTTACTGCATTTTACTGTTTTTTTTCTTGAGTGTTGCTGGAGTAAGTCTGTTTTGTATGTACCTAAGCCACTGTGAATTATCGGTTATTTGTATGAAGAAGGTGTAAAAGTGCACAAAACCCATATTTGTGGCAGGTTGACAAGGAAGGACACCAAATTTCCCATAGTAAGACCTCAGTCTAGTAAAAAGGTAGTAAAACCCTGTACTCCATAGTGTGACAGAAAATTACCTCAGTCCAGTAGTAACTTGTAGTTCAACCCTGGACTCCATAGTACGACATAATATTACCTCAGTCTAGTAAGAAGGTACTTAAACCCTGTACTCCATAGTATGACATAAAATTACCTGTAGTAATAAGGTTGTTAATCATATACATAATATGTATGACAGAAAGTATTAGAGAAAGTTACCTCCTGTAGTTAAACGCTGCATTCCATGTATGACAGAAAGTTACCTCGAGTCAGTCTATATAGACTAGTAATATCGAAGGTCCTATATGCCATGTATAGAACCGAAAATTTTAGTAATAAGGTAGTTACACCCTGTGTTACAAGCAGGTCAGAAAGGTACCTCTAGTAATAAGGTAGTTACATCCTATACACCACAGAATGGCACAAGCCTCTAGTAATAAGGTTCATTTGATAAACTATACCTTCTATGTTGATCTTTGATATAAGATGTAAGCTAATTTCTAAGGTAAGGGTAACATGTATGTATAAATTGGCTTGATATTCTACACCCTCACAGAATCCAAGCTCAATCTTCAACGTTGTTCTCGTTAACGATGATGACATCCAAGACAGAACTGTCGTTTGGTATCCCACAGCGACAGCCTCCGACTGGACCCAAGCTACGGTCAGCTTTGGACGTCAGGCTGATGTCTTTCATGTGAGGATTGTCTTAATTTTACCAACATTGTTAATGTATGTCCCCATGGAATTCTCGTCGATTACCTAAATTGGATTCATTTCGAGGGCTCCCTCTATGATGTCGGTGAGGCCATCAACCTGGACGACATAACTCTGGTGGACTGTAAAGCAGAAACCTACCTACCTTGCGAGCCACATCGTTCCTTATTTCGTACGTGAACATATCTCTTATCGTTGGTCACCTTAACCTAGATTCATTTCGAGGGCTCCCTCTATGATGTCGGTGAGGCCATCAACCTGGACGACATAACTCTGGTGGACTGTAAAGCAGAAACATATCTACCCTGCGAGCTACAGTGCTCCAACGGGCTGTGCGTTCCGAAGGCCGTGCAGTGCGACTACTCGGACGACTGCGGCGACCAAGAAAGGACAGACGAGAAGAACTGCGGTAAGGGACGTGTCGCTAAAAGTATGCCGCCAACCACGGAAAATCGCCAGGATTAAACGCATCGCAATACACGTATTTACCCTTCCCAATAATAAACTGGTTGTTTACGTCCAGCGAAAGTCAACAATGCTAAAGGCCTACGAGCTTATATGGGGTATAGTACGTATACGCACCCATGATAGGCAGAACGTAGGCCTATGGATACTTTAAAAATTGTACGCCTTATTGTAAGTAAAACATGCCAGCAAGTTGTTATAAGCCAATATTTCAGAATTTAAATTAGAAAGCTAATCATACGACTGGATTGGTAGGCGTTTCTAAGATTTCCAAGTGTCCGTCCGTAGTAAATTTACGTTGGAAATCAACGTAATAAGTATCGTAACGGTCCACATAGACCAAGCTAATCTCCCTGGGGGTTAGGCTGGGTTGCTGCCAAGGATACATAGCATTTTGTTAGAGCTTAAATTGAATTTCACAGAATAGACAGACGATATATATGTTCTATGGTTGCTTGACAGAATCCAAGCTGCACTTTTTGTGACTGCTACGCTAGCTTAGTACTCTGCTGATTGCATGGCAGTATCTTGCCAAAATGTAACCAAACTATTTAGCCCTGTGAGTTATTTAACTTTTGTTTTAAAATCTTTATCCTAGCCATAATTTCATCAATTTATTTCTTATCACAGGTGGTTATCACAGGTGGTTATATATATCCCGACCCGTACTGATTATGTCCAATATGTATCATATGACCCAAAAACCATACAGTAATAATGTCGTGAATCAAACCTTATACGCTGCGATGTTTGCCGCGCACATGCAGGCAGTACAAAGATATATCGGCAGCTAGCTGATTGCGTACTGGAATTGCCCAATAAAAGAGCAGTGCTGAATATGCATATTACTTTGTTCGAAGCAATCGACGTCATTGGGTAGCTATATGCTCAATCAGTGGTAGTGTGCGTGTTCACTATAACGTAATTAACTACCGTATCCTGCCATAAATAAAGTAGCTTCAAATTACCGTTTAAAACACATCGAGTCCAACAGGGACCTAGTGCATTCTCTACACAACAGTATTTTCAGAGGAACAAGGCATTGGCTTGCTGGATAGGGGCCAGGTGTACTGATGTTCATTAAGCACATCGACAAGGCTACAATGTGCATATTATAGTTGCAGCAAAGAGTGCAGCCTTCCACGGCCTAAGTGTAAACGAACTGCAAAGAGGTCTCGAAAGTAGAGTGTTCAAGGTTGGAAAACTGATGGAGAGTACTTTGACCACGTTGATCAAGCTTAGGCCCTGTGTTTCAGCCTTTTGTTTTAATAATCATCAATCATGTTCATCTTCAAATCGTTTGCCGTTTTCTCTCTCTTCCCCTCAGATGGCTACGTCGAGCGCTGTGACTTTGAAGACGACCTCTGTAACTGGAGTCAGTTAACAGACGATGACATGGACTGGGCGAGGCTGACTGGGAACGGTGGTAAACAGGGTGGAGCACCAGGATGGGACCATACCACCATTAGTCCTGAAGGTATAACACCTAGTAGTTATATTAGATATATGTTCTCCTCTGAAAGCAAGACGTACTTGTATCTTCATATTTCGGAAATCTGGAAGACATCTGACGCAAATGTGCTCCTAGCTGTAATTATATATGCTGGAATTTTTAAACTGGATTATTTTATAATAATGAGTATTTTTTCTAATTTATAATTGAAGTTATTATTATGTAATTATGCTAGTTACATGCCTGGTGCCACAGACTAGCCAATCAAGCCTCAATGCTTGCTCGGAGGAGCCCGATTGAATGCAAGATGGTATCATTCTAAGGGTATCAGTTTTTTTTTTATACAGTCGTTAAAAAATTATGTTACCCCTGAGGCTGTTTCTTTGATGTGACTGATGTTTATTTTCTTCTCATTTTCATGTAGGATATTATCTGTACTTGTACAGTGTGCCAGGAGATGAGGGTAAAATAGCACAGCTGGGAAGTGTTGTCTTTATGCCCTCTGACTGTAAGGTATGCATCTCTAAATAAATACACCTAATGGATATTTAGTAGTCTTACTTATTCATCATTGGGTGTGCCCTCTAACTGTAAAGCATGGGTCTATCAATAATACACCACGTGGCTATGTATTTCTTTTACACATTAATCAATGGTGTGACGGGGCAACTATAGTATGATAGAACGGATGGGGAAGTATATTGTCTTAAGTTTATTCCCTAGCTCTGACTGTAAGGTATTGGATCAGCTATAAATAAATACACTTTATGAATTTTTATTAGTATTACATATTTCGTCTGTTGGCGTGACTGGATGGCTGGGGAGCCTACGTTGTCTTCATGCCCTCTGACTCTAAGGTATCGGTCTATATTGTTATGAATTTTTATTAGTCTTACATATTCATCATTGGGTGTGACAGGACAACTGGTACGACAGGATGTTGTCTTTGTGCCCTTTGACAGTAAGGTATGTATCAATAAATAATCACATCTTATGAATATTTGTTAGTCATATATATTCAAAAGTGGGTGTGACAGGGAATATATTGTGTGGGATGGAGGTAAGTTTCACCAGCCCCATTAACATATTAATCAGTTTTAATAAAAAAAATTATCTTCTCCTCTTTCGTTAAACCCAGTTGAGATTCTGGTACCACATGTATGGTGCCAATGTCAACAGATTTAGGGTGCGTACAAAGACCTCCGTCGGGTCACCTTCCTTCACGGTATGGTCCCAGTCGGGAAGTCAAGGAGCTGGTTGGATCCTGAGCGAGGTGACGCTGGGTGGCAGCTCTAAATACCAGGTAATGACATAGGATTTAAGCCACGTTGTCAGGCCATGGCTCTTAACAGCCTCTACAGATACGATCATCTCCTCCAGCCTTGATCATAGACCATAGCTGCTAGCTTCCATCTCAGCCTCTACAGATACGATCTCCTCCCGATCATAGACCATTGCTGCTAGCTTCCATCCCAGCCTCTACAGATACGATCATAGACCATTGCTGCTAGCTTCCATCCCA
>JAODAG010328399.1:0-10998 GCA_027574785.1 Orphnurgus asper | reverse complement strand
CCCCCCCCCCCCCCCCCCCCCCCCCCCCCCCCCCCCCCCCCCCCCCCCCCCCCCCCCCCCCCCCCCCCCCCCCAGGGAAACAAAACTTGAAGAGTTCTGCGTGAAATTTCGTTGTACAGTCGAAACTGTATTATACAAAGAACGTTTCTTCACCAACATTTAAATTAACCGCCGCAGTGAGTGCAGACTATTCCACGCCAAATTCCGCGGTGGTTCCGTATCGTGATATAGACCTAATAATTTGACTGCGGAAAATAGATAATAAAATCGAATTCCGAAAAAAAATATTGGGATCCTCTATTGCTTGATTCTGTAAATTTTTGACCAGACTTTGGACGGCTCGTACCCCCATTCACAATCCCCACCCCCTTCCCCGCTGCTTAGCCTAAATACATTTTTATTAATGGACAAATGTTGTAGGCAAATTTGTCTATATAGTCTATAATTGTTATATATCCGTAATTGGTAAAATATATAAATTGATAAAAGAGAAACGGTGGTTTCCCATAGAAAAAAGTAAAGTTGTATTTCTATTGTGGTTTCGCAAAATCATGCCTGTGTTACTTTTAAATGTCTTACCCAAACTATACTATCTTTGAGAAAATACAACTGGCTGCTTAATTTAAAGAAAATCAGGCTACCGGAAAGAACAGGCCTGGTATCCTTTGAATGTAGTTTTTAAGCAGTCGAAACGCGCCGATCTTTGAAAGATGGTTACATTTTGAAAACGTTTCACCAATGTTTCATCACGGTTTTTGTTAATTATTAAGACGTCGATCTGTATTTTCCCTTCCTTAGAATAGCGCCCTCGGTTTAATTCAATTCCGAAGAGAATCGAATTCAAACGACTTGATTTGTTAATTAATTAGAGATGAAACTAGAGAGCAAGTCGATCTAGATATCTGGCGGGGCTCGGCATCGATATACTTCAACGACGATGATCATTGACGCGTCATTAATACATTCCATTCGGTGTTTATATAAAAGCGTCATGTATCCGTACGTCACCGTAGCAGCCTTTCATGGGCATCGCGTGGTACCGGGAACGCCTAAGTAACATACTTATCATCTCGACAGACGGAGAATGAACGCGGTTCGGCATTCCGGGGACTGATGTAGCGCTAATGTTGCCTAATGTTCAGTTTAATCATATGCGTACTGCTGCTGTACCCGGAGGAGGGAAACATCCATCAACTTCCCGCCCCAAACAAAACAAAACACACATCGAAATCATCCGGGCAAACCACTCGATCAGTTCGGACAGAAAGAGCCAGTTCATCTTAGCATGTGCCACCATTTTTAGCAGTTAAGCCTAAACAATCGACGTTTTTGTCAAGACATGAGGTAAAGTCCTTGGTGCATTTCTCCCCCCCCCCCCTCTTTCTTTAATTAACATTCATTAAAATGGAGGCTTATAAGTCTCCGAAACTTCTCCCCCGCTAAAATTCGAAAATATCAGACTTTGTTTTGAGAAATAAATTTGAAATATACTTGAGTTAACCAATTTTGTTTCTCATTACTGTATGAGTTTGAAAATATTAACCTATAACCGACGTCAAGTGACACAATCAAAATTCTCTACAGGGAACATATTTAATGTATAAAGGTATATTTAACATAAAACATGGCAACCATTTTGCATCTATATTATTAGAGAACTGCCACTTTCAAAACTGACGTCAAGAGTTTTTAGAATAGAGGGACATGGTCTCAATGGTATACCGGTAAATTTCTTTATTATATTCTTCATGTACAAAGAGGGGGTTTGCATGAGTGACATCTATATAGCTAAAATAAGTGACCCATTAACTTAATTATGTCGATTAATCCGGTTAATTTCATTCGGGGAAGCTCATGGTGGCGATTGTATCATTTCTGTTTACAATTCAGTTACCATGCGGTACGCCATCGGTAGAAGGCCCGTATAGTAAGTAGTAGGCTGTGGGAGTCAGGTTGTTCTAGTTTCCAGTTTGGTGAAGGGCTGAGTGGTATTTTCAGTTTGGCGGTCACGGTGGGTGCGTAAGGGCGTCTATGCGTGCGCCCCTTCTATTTTTCATGCGAGCGGGAAGAACGGCCTAGACCGCTGCTGGTTTTCTAAGGGACTGGGTCCCTTGTCTAAGGTATGTAAAACAAATTTTTGGTGAAATGTTTGATATCGGAACATCAAGTCACCTGGAAGACCCCCATGGAAACGGGCTTCGGAAGTAGTTGTCAGGGGAAATATATGGTGCCGTGGGGGTTGAATCCTTCCCCCCCCCCCCCATTGATAACTTACAGCAATTCAGTGGTGACCCCACACGTATCAAGTGAGCTACACCACATATTGATTGGTGGGACCTAGATGGAACTACTGATATACCAGTATAAATCGTTATTACAGTTAGGGATGCATTACGATTAACATTCTAGCCATACGTTTTGAACAAAAGTCACTGCATGTAGGAAAGAACCTTCACTGACAAGACCACATTACGGTACAGGGTCCCAACTCGGATCAGGGCATCCCCATCTCCTAATCCTCTAATATCAGGACAGCAGACAAAAGGCTAGACCTCCACCGGACCCTGTAATATTACAGCGAATATCTGTGAGAAACTGCGCCAGTTCAGTTTAATGAAGATTATAGACAATAATTCTTAAATCCTCATCATTGTTAAACTTAATTTAATGGTCCCCTTCCTGATGATCAGACGACTCGGTTTGCAGAGCGTTATTTAAGGAGCGCCCTCTAATAGTTGGAAAAGTTCGGGGACAACGTACGGCATTGGAAACCCGTCACACCTTCGGGTCAATCAAGGTCACTGGGTCTTACGTCTACGCTTGCACGTAAGAGAAGAAGAAAAAGTAAACGACCAAGTAAGATCCAGTGCAGGTTGCAAGGCGCAAACGATAAACAGACAGACCGACCCGACTTTAAGTAGGTTTTCATTTGGATATTTACATCTATGTTACTGAAGAACGTGTTTAGTGAAAGGCGAGCTCTTGAAAGAGTAAATATTGTAACCATATTGTTACTATCAGTCTCACGTTCTCGTAATTTCATGCTGATTAATTTGCGTTGGGTGTAGACCTAGCTTAGCCTAACTCTAACTGTCCAAGTCTATTGTAGTGTTAGGCTGCAATAGGCTACGGTTTGGAACGACCATGTGAGAGTGTCCGTCGGTGCACGTTACTCGTTCTCGTTGCGTAATTAGTACTACTATACTAGTAGTACTAGTAGTAGTAGCCTAGTACAGTATCTATCTGCAGGCTTTAGCTTAGGCTAGGCATGATTTGTATAGTCTTGTTACTGCATTTACATTGACAATACAAATCTTGAGTCATTCAGGTAATAAATAATAATGATGATATTATTATTAAGTGATAATTGTTACTTAACTAAGTTCAGTTCAGAGTAGGCCAGGGTGAGTGGTGTAAACTAGGCTTTATTAATAGTATTTACATCATGATGATAGTTGATACATACATTAGTTTAGTTTAGTTTATTATAATATTAAGGGGTTAGGAAGCCTCATAGGCTCATGTAGAAACCCCCTGTGCAGGTTGTGAACATACATGGATCCTGAAAAGTATGTGATGCTGAGTCATTGCTAATATGGTTTGAATATAGCCGGAGCCTTCGTAAATGAAAACGAAAATGTATGTAAATGCACTAATAATAATATCATTAAAGAATAACAATTCTTGTTTCAAATCCGAAGTGGTTGAAGAATTACAGCGAGACCAAATATCTATCTGCAACGCTTTGTGATTTCTTACAATCAATGCACAGTATTGCACACACGCCCAGATCTATAGACTTGTATTGGCCACGCCAATGTTTTGGTGGTATGGTGCACAGACGTGCCGTACCCAGGGTTAGCTGTTGGTCCTCTCACAGTATGGTGCCTTTTATGACCCTTATTGTCATGCGAGGGAATGACGAGGCCAGTTTAGGCAGATGATAGGTGACATTGAGGCCCCTCCTAGCCCTAATATATGTAAAGTAACAAGATGTGCAAACGAGTGCTGCAGTTGAACAAGTTTGGTAGATGCGGTCTCAAAGTCTGAAAGGAGCCATTAGTGCAGCGGTAGTGGTTCTATACTTAATTTTGGAGAAGTAAATTGGGGGTAAGCGGTGCGCTTTCTGACGTCTGAAAACTAAACGTGTTCTTTTATGATGCGTTTTGTTCGCTAGGTATTGCTTTCAATGGTAGAATGATATGCCGTTTGTGGCGGTAGCAATTTCTTCTTCCTTGTAGTTTATGAAGCAGAAGTTTCTCCTAAAACGCATTTCTTTTTTTCCAAGAAATCGGTCTTGTTATTGCAGTTATTGCAGTTATCTCAGTACTTCCCCTTTGTTGAAGCCTTTGAAGGTTTCTGTGGGATTTTAGTATCTAATAGCCTGGGAAGTCTGCAACCTTTAAAGATTTTCAAATCTAAGAATGTAACCGCTGAGTCAGAGATTTCTGCAGTGAACTTTAAGAAGTGATGAATTGTATTCATCTCGACCAAATTTTTTGGAACATTCTGGGGGAGAGGGACCTCCCACTTTTGGGAAATTGTTTTGTATAATACATGGCCACATGCCTAATGCCCTAATCGCATTCCTCCCATATGGAAAATCCTGGAACCGCCACTGCACCAGTATCTTGTCGTTATAATTCCATCCAATAGTTGATTGCTGACAACTGTGCTGATGTGAATTTGACTTTCGCATCCTTGAAATAAAGTTATTCTCATTTGGCCTTCTTTACAAATTACAGACATCCAGCATTATTTATCCAACCTCTCTGAAGTCAAATCCATAAAATGGCAGTTCCACCAAGCTATTCAGATCTAGGAAAGTCAGCAAGAGACCTCTTTAGCAAGGGCTATGGTGAGTTGACTCGAGAGATATATTCCCATTTCATCCACTGTGGATTTGCATAAACATTTTAGCGTAAAAATTTTCATGCCATTCTCATGCCGTTGATGTCTTTTGGCGTTGTTTAACAATCGTTTTGGTCAATACCTATAATCCATCCGTTCTGTCCAGTAATTTAAGAATGTATATATCGGAAACTTTATAATTCGAAAGAATAACTCCGAAACTATTTACTACTGCTACCTACACTCTTAATGACCTTGTTGATGAATTAGACGTGGTTTCTCGTTGCACGGTAAAATAATGTCTTGTAATTGGAAATAGGGTTAAGAATATGAATTTAGCAAATGTTTTGCCATTTATCTGTGAGTACCATGGTTGTTTGGTTTTTATCCATTATACGATAAGACCCAGGCAGACAAATTTGCCTTTTTTTATTAAGGGGAAATAACTAATTTCCCAGTTCCTGCTTGACACGACTTGATGCGACCACACGAGGAGGTTCGTAAGGATGGAGCGCGATGCATCCCTGTAACCCGTTCACTCGTACCAAATGTAAAAGTTTGGGAAATGCTATTAGGTAGCAAAACGGGGAGTTATTGCAGGTGCGTTGTATGTAGGTGGCTCAATTTTGTCATGTTAATATTCTGAAGGTATTATGGGCTGCTTGCATGAATGACAAACTTCCTACTTACTGTACTCTGTGGTCTTTTGGGAACAATGTGGGTGTGCTCTTTAATCTATCTTTATCGGTTCAAGCAGTCGTCTTTAAACCTTTCTTTGTTACCCTTAGGTTTTGGATTCGCTAAACTCGACGTCTCCACGAAAACAAATGCTGGTGTGGTGAGTACGGTTATGTTACAAGTAATGTTCGATTCCCGATCCTTCATTTGAACTTGACTGCCGTGGTGGTTTTGGACACTCTTCAGTCTACTTGCAAAGCTTGTGCGGATGTGTTCCAGCCAACCCTACGATGTACTGGATGTCGAGGAATAGGCAAACACCGTTTACAAAAACTGAATCTGAGCGTAAATCTTCTAATAGGTTTAAGGTGATCAAAGTAAAAAGAGGACAATCGGCTCGAGCACGGCTCGAGCAATTGATCACTAAATGTGACAATTAGAGAAGTTTGGAACTGAATCGTGTACAGTGAGTACTTATATAGATTATGCTTCACATGCCAAGAACTAAATTTCCCCCAAGGTTCACCGATTGCAAGACTTTGCAACCATGCCTGACGGTTTCAATGAACCTTTGTGGTTTTGAATTAGTGTTTACACTGGGTAATACTTAACTACCTGGAAGTCATTACCCGTCACGATGCACCTGACCTTTGTTCAGCCCTATATCATGTTGTGTGTGTGTGTGCATGCACGCGTATTGCTAGATAACATTGTACTGTAGACCCGATATATAAAGATTCTGAATTTTCCAAAAGATTTTAAGAGAGGCGTCCCAACAGCTTCATATTTCACCTTGATCCATATTTTGGAAGATTTTCTTTTGTATTATTTTTGGGAAATGTCCTACTTTTCTGAGATTTGTTTACCCTGTCCCCCCTCCCTCCCGATTCCTTTGGCTATACCTAACTTAAGATCGTTTCTTGATATTGACAAGTACCTAGACGTACCAGGATAGCTTAGAACCCTATACACACCACAGTCAGTCTAAAACATCAATTGTTGCTAAATTATGGGGCCCCCAGCGAGCCACAATATTATAGCCCGTTTTAAGTAAAATAGCCTGGCGTTTTTGTCTCGAGAAGAGCCCTTGTCAATCGACTTGATCTTACCGCAAAGCGAATTTATGGAGATGAGGCACCTGAGACTATATTAAGTTCAGAACATCCCTTGTATTTTGCTCAACAAATAAGGATTTTTCTCTTATTTTACTCAACAAACATATAAGGACACTTCTCGTTGAATGCCCCTGACAGCCGGATTCCCATCCAGTTTTTATGCAAGCCTTCATTTTCCTAAATCGTTTTTTGCCGGATCCTGAATGGCAGTGACTATTCTTTAAGGACATTCCCTCAATTTTACTATACACTTTTGAGCCCACATGGTTCCAATTAATTCATGTTTTCCTAATTATGGTTGGGATAAATTATATTACACTGTTATTTGTCGGCTTGCTTGAACAGTCCCAACAGTTAATTGGTGCTTGCGGTCTCCATCTTAAGGAGACGACTACACTATGTTTATTTGTGATGTTTATATATATTATATCATGCTTTTTACTCTACAGGAGTTCACCCTGAACGGATCTTCCAACAACGACTCGGGGAAGGTGGATGGCAGCTTGGAAACCAAGTATGCGTGGAAAGATTATGGTGAGTTGTGAAGATGTCCTAGCAGGAATAATGGAATGGAAGAGTCCCTGCCTTGGTGCTCAGAAGAATTTCCCTTTCAGAAACCAAAATCATGTAAAGTCTTTCTTAATCGACCATTGCCATCCTGACAGTGCTTGGTCGCGTGGTTTTAGTTGTGCGGGGGGAAAAAATCCCCACGAAAATCGGGCTCGTCGACAGGCACCATTGCAAAACCTTCTTATTCCGGTTCTGCGGTGGGTGTGTTCTTGTAACTTTGCAGAATATAATTATTGCAGTAACACCATTTGCATTATCCATACGGCTCTTCCCTGCCGTTCGACTCGTATTTTCCAACCATACACCTCCGGACACACCACCCCCCTCCCCTCATCTGGAATGCTCTCCCCTTTGTTTATTTGCTCTGTAGTCTGTCGTCAACCATTGGCGGCAGATCCGAGGCGACCGAACTGCGTCCTCCCCTTTTGCGAAATTTTGTATTTTAATCCAAAGAGTGCCTGAAATGGATAATTGTGATACATGGCTTGCAACTTTTAAGGTACATTCATGTCCACAAATTTTGTGCTGGGTGGGGGAAATTGGCTCTCCATTCCCCCCAGATCCATCCACTCCTTGCCGTTCGAAGTACCTGCAAGTAGTAAACTTTCCTAATCAAATATTTGCGGTCTGTCGTTGCAGGTCTCTCATTCAAAGAAAAGTGGAATACAGACAATACGTTGTGTGCCGAGGTCAGCGTAGAAGATCAAATAGCCAGTGGTTTGAAACTGACCTTTGACACCAGTTTTGCCCCAAACACAGGGTAAGTTTACCTGCATCCCGTGGGTATGTTTGCAAAGGAGCTTCATGTGAAGGATCTGCATTAATAATGGATACGGTTTCTACAAGTTGCCGTTTTCCTTCCAGCCGTTGAGTCTCCGGTGTCTCTTCCTTAGCCCTTCGTTAGTGGAGGTCATTTCATTCGTTAATGAAATGGTTTGTTTTTAGAGAGAGGACGACCATGAGTAATTGGCAAAGGTGTCTCTCCTGCCCTTATAGTGCGATTGGAATGCTGCCTCCATTTTTGGAGTAGGCTGATGAAACCAGATGTCACCCCCCCCCCATGGAACTGGCATTTTAATATGGTCTGTGCGTAGATAGCTATTGCTACATTGTGTATGAGGACGTGGTAAAAAACCTACCGGCAAATTTTTCTCAAGCCATGTAGAGTTTGTCGGTGGTGCAAGGGGTCGTCCCGGCCATATTTTAAACCAAGAGGGGAGAGCACCTTCTACAAATGCTCGTTTGAGCATCGTTAATTCTAATTCACTTCAAAGTAATTGGTACCGTTTCTTTTGTCCAAATCTTAACCGTCTTCGATTTATCGCGGCATCCGCCCCCCCCCCGCCACGTCATCCATCAGGACGCTCGTATCGCCATCGCCTGACGGCCGTGGACCCCGTCTCCTCTCCCCGGCGCGTGTGCTTTACGGGGAGCGACGGGGTCGAACGATGCGCCGATTCAACCCATCCGAGGTCCCCGCGTCCCATCCGTGGCAGCGGCGACGGTGCAGAGAACGAAACGACTCTTTCATTTGCTGCCGCGGTTCGTTGTTTACGCAGGAAGAAGACCGGCCAGATCAAGACCGGCTACAAGAGGGACTACTTGAACGTGAACGCTGACGTGGACTTTGAATTTGCCGGACCGACGGTCAACGGTGCTGCTGTGTTAGGGTGAGGGCTCCTCTGATACTGTTGTTCAAAGTTCATCTGTTTGTTTACCATAGTCAGTGCCTAGCTAGCAGAGAGCAAGATAAGCAAACCAAAAGTGTTTATGTTCCCATTTGAAGTGCTTTGAGTATTGGAAGGGATTTTAAAACCAGAACCTCAAAAACCCAAACCTTTTTTTATATCAACTTTTTTTTTATGTCAACCCAGACGTCTTGGTTGAACGTCTTGGACTTGTCGGACGCTCGTGGAAAAAAAAAAACCCTTCTTCATTCTCGGTTCCAGGTACGAAGGCTGGCTGGCCGGCTACCAGTTTGCCTTCGATTCGTCCAAGTCCAAACTCACCAAAAACAACTTTGCACTCGGCTACAAAACCGGCGACTTCCAACTGCACGCATCCGTGTAAGTAGCACATCGTTCTTTTTTTACCTCCCATCAGGTTGGGTCTCGACAACCTCCACCGTTTGCATGTCCTAGCTCGCTTGGCTGGTCGATGTGCCATGATTGGTACGTGTCCCCTATCAGGGTTTTTTGTTGGTGTTCGTTCATAAATATTAACGAGTTGGGCAGGGTTTAATGAAGACTTCTTAAAATGTCATTTCGATTTGCAACTATGTGCCATTAGCTTCATAAGTGGGTATGATTGTGTTAGTAAAAGTAGGGTACATTTTCTTAGCACTGTAACATTCCATCTTGCTAATATTAATGGTTGGGATTGCATACTGTAGCTGAAATCTCCTGAACAATATGTTGGATGGTTCACATACTTGTGGCCATATTATAATATATGTATACTTATTATGTATACATATATATATACATATATATATACATATGTATGTATTA
The DNA here is from genome assembly GCA_027574785.1 of Orphnurgus asper. NCBI lineage: Eukaryota > Metazoa > Echinodermata > Holothuroidea > Elasipodida > Deimatidae > Orphnurgus > Orphnurgus asper. The sequence goes on along the minus strand of JAODAG010328399.1, from coordinate 1,274 downwards.
TATTTATATATATATGTATACATATACACATTCTGTGTAAAGTCTAAGTAACTCACAGTTATTTCTAGGTATTTCAAACTTACTATTCCCGATTGAATAAACTAAAAATAAAAGTTTTTATGATCGGACTGACAGCTGATCGGACCGATGTTTATTGATCAAGTTTATCGGCACAACATTTTTACACACTGCCACATATGACAAAAACATGACATTGAATGTCTGTGTTTTCTCCCGCTACGTAAAAACATTTATTATAAGGAATCATTTTGGTTATCTTGTCTTAGGCAGTTAATAAAAAATGTTTGACCACTGTAAGTCTCACTCTAGTTCATGTGAATCTAAGACCAGATGTTTACTATAGTTAGTGTAAGCTGATTTTGAAATGGAAAGTTCAATACAAATTGGTTGGAGACTCGGCAATCGGTACAAATATTGCCGATACCGATATTCAACTGATAACGCCAATATCTGCCGATATACTGATATTGAAAACTGATAATCTGCCCAACCCTAGATATATATGTATATAATATTATGTATACCTGTCAGTGTATATGTATATAATAAATACTGTATGTTTATAAATAATATGAATATATATATATTTTGTTAGGCCTGTATTTCACATTTATAAATCAGAAGGCCCCCCCCCCAGGGAGGTATTTAAGTTTGCCCACAAATAAAGTTGTATTTCCAAATGCCGCATCGCTAGTTAATTTATACTTGGGGAGGCCATGAACGACATACAGGTCCAATTGACACAAGTGTTGTGTACAATGCATTTCAGGCAGTCTTTTTTTTTTTTTTTTGTGTTTATTCATCGTAACAGCAACGACGGATCAGACTTCTGTGGTTCCATCTACCAGAAGGTCGCCGACAACATCGAAACGGCCTTCAACCTCGGTTGGACCTCCGGCTCAAATGCCACGCGCTTCGCCATCAGCGTAAAACACACGGTGGATAAAGACTCCTCTATCAGTGCTAAAATCAGTAACACCAGCCAGCTTGGACTAGGCTACAGCCACACGCTCAGAGATGGTAAGGAGGAGAATGTTTGAATACAAAAATCATCTCTCAGTGGTTTGCTCTTCCCTTCCGTTAACCTCACAAAATGGCTCTTAAAAAGTATAGCAGTAAGCTATAAAAAGCTGTAGTGCCAGAAGTGGCCCAAGACCTTGCTTGTCGAGTAGGCAGGGCATCTCACATTGAAGAACCACTACACCCAAGCAACAAACAGGATGAAACGAATGGTCAGCCGACTTCACAGAATA
>JAODAG010328377.1:0-10999 GCA_027574785.1 Orphnurgus asper | reverse complement strand
ACCACTGACCAGTGCGGGCCGTCCTTAACACCACAGATACCACATATCTTAGCCAAAAGTTCGATTGAACAAATTGTCTTCCATAACGATATACAAAAGTACGTGACGGTAATTTACTTACACGAAGCCCGGACAGATAATCTGGGATACAGATAGCTCCACTATTTTGAACTGTACATTTATATGCCATCGCAGTCTGGTTTTCATCCATATTGTGCTGAGTGGAATAACATCCCTTTTTTAAATATTAATAAATTATGGTAGTTGCATATATTCATTATTTTAATAATTTACATGTCCACGAAAAATTAGTAAAAGTTCGTTTCGTTCGGTTCGTTTAGATTGAAACAAAAAGAAAAAAATAATCCGCGGCACTTAAGAAGTGCATTCCTTAAAACATCAGTAGATATAAAAAGAACAGAGCAGTTCATACTGCTTTTGTAAGGGTAAGGATAAAATCTCGAACAACACAACTATCGAAATATAATATATTATGAACAAAGCCGTTCTGTCTCTTAATGAAACAGAAGACCGCAAATGTGTTGCAGGTCACGTCAGTGCTTAGACATGTCTATCCAGTCGTTGCTATCGATATTACGTGGAGGATGTTTGCCGTACGGAAGGGTCACATTACACACCAGTTTAAAGCGACCACCATACATGAATGTATACCGGTTGAGGTTTTGACATCTTCTCAGATTTTCTTCTTCGGTTTCGTTTAGCTGGAGAGCTTTCTGATCGGCTGAAGGTAAAATTGCTGGATAGCAGTCATCACCTGGATAAAATATGAAATTATCGGACAAATAAGTATGCGTTCGTCCGCTCTCTTTTTCTGTCGGGTTCTCAAACAGAATTATTAAGCCTAATGTAACTTTGGATGAACGAGAAGTGTTAACTCTGATGAAATTCACGTTTAAGAAACGATACTCTTCTTCATCAGTAAAATACATCTAGTGGTTGCTACTCAAACACAAGCGATATAATATATATTTGGCTCATTCAGATGGAAATCCAGACTTCCTTTACTCCCTCATGTATTGACATTTACCATCACAACAGACACCGCCCAATGTAGAACACTTATTCTCATTGATTCCATACTTATGACTACGACTAAAGTTGATGATGAGCAATATTTCGATGGAAATGAAGATAATAAATTACAACGCCTTTGTATGTAGGTCTTGGTCCAATGATATAGTTCAAATCAAGAGACTCATACAGGTCACTCTCACAAAGGGGCAACCCAGGATGAAATTCCATTTCTTTAAGTGGTTCCATTCGGTTTACAAATGGGTTTTCATACCTTCCAAAACGATTCGAAGACGCAGCAAGGAATTACCGTTAACCAATAGCACCGTACCTCCCTGATTCCGATCAACTTCAACTTCAGACACGTGCAAATGGAACTTCATCAATTCATGTAATTTGCAATATTGAATTCTTAGAAAAGAAACATTATTGGTGCTTGTTGTTTGAATGACGTTTAAATATCCCTCTCATGACTCTCAATATTCAGTAATATATGTATTTGTGATCGATTGAGGATTATGTGCGTTTGATTAACTCACCGGGCATTACTCGTATGACTACGTCTTTGAGTCTCACTGGTATAGGCACCTCCACGGACATACCCTGATCCATTTGACTGGCGGCATACTCTTCTACAGTAGAAAGTCTTGGGAAGTCAAGTAACCTCGCACACTCGGTAAGTTGTGGAAAGGGTAGCTCGATTTCATGGCGGAAATGCAGTCGGAGGCCTTCTGCAGGTGTCAGCCACTGAAAGTTACAACCACATAACAAATGGTAACTCATAAAAGATTCATGCATAGGCGATGCGTCACTTATTACTAACCAAATCAATCTGACTTTGTATATAAGTTAGAAGTGTTACTTTGGCAGCTGTGACTTTGTTTGTGTACGGCAGAGTCGGATGCTGTATTTGATGCACCAACTGATACACCAATGCCACAGTTGGTGCTGTCCATCCATTCCCACATCTATAACTTCAAATACAGCTCTGGCAAGATGCTCGTAACTAAATATTGCACATGTATATCAATATCTAGCGACACACGACTGTATACGATTATGGTTTACATGATATATATAATTGCTTAGTGTATCCTTTACATATGAGGTTTAGCTGATGTATATATTACACCAGTACAAACAACACAACCGGTGGCAATATTCAGCAACAAATTGGGGCATCTAGATGATAATATATAATTGCTTAGTGTATCCTTTACCTATGAGGTTTTAGGTGATATATCACATTAGTAGAAACAACACAACCGTTGGCAATATGGAACAACTATTCAGCACAATATCTATGTGCAACAATTTTGGCACCTAGTTTTAAGATATTTTAACTCGACAGTGAAACTCGGTTTCATTGCCTTTCGGCTACTTGCAACTCACCATCATGCCGGTCATTTCTTTGTAATCTATTTCAGCTTTCGGTAGCTTGTCCAGTGAACAGATGTAGAAGATTGTATCGAACCTCCTACTGACGAAAGGTGGTGTTAAAATAGTACTCAGCTCGAAAAGCGACCACAGGTTCGGATACACATCTAATTCCAAGCACATCACCATAAACTCAGAAGCGTCTTCATGAACTTTTCGCCGCCATGTTTGAATAGATTCCTCTGAATGAAATGAGTCGGAGGAACATGTAGATGGAGCAAACTGTTTGCATCCCATCAGCGATATGCTATGCAGTACTTCAGAACGTTTTCCAGCTAAGAGAATACCACTTTCTTCGAATGTTTCACGGATGGCACAAATTCGAAAAGCAACATCATTTGGAAGGAGGCCTCCTTCTCTCTGAGCTGCTATTAGTCCGGCCCTTGATTTGCCTTTCATGTGTCCCCATCCAAAATCTTCTGTATTCTGGATTCCCAGTTTCCGAAAAAGTTCGACCCATTTTATGCTGAAATCGGCGGTATCTGCTACTCCGCCAGGAAAGACACTAGATCCCGCAAATGACCGACTCTTGCCCTGCCTTTGCAACAAAAGCAAACGATAATCGAAGGAGTCTGTCTCGTGACTGCTGAGTAGCAAAGATTCATCTTTAGCAGCGATCACGAGTGTAGCTGCTTCGCGCCAACTGCGAGCCTTGTGCTTCGGCTCTTCAGTTCTCGTACGTTCGAGGTTGGTAGACATTGCCGAGTTGTTGTTGCAAGAGTAGACTTAAACATGCATTGATGAAATGATAATGGCCGTCTATGGGCATATGTATAGATATTTGACTTACAACGGAAGCATGTTGGCCTACGTCTGACAATACCAGAATCTAAGTATTTTCCGAGGTAGAAAAGTGAACCCTGTAATGGTACGAAGGTCGGATCGATGTTCTTAATTAGTTTACACTTCGTTAGTGCAAATATTGTCAAGACCACTGTTCAACTGCGTACAGGTGCTAAGGTTGCTGGTTTAGTTGAATGGCGCACTATTGTGGGCGTTGTACCTCATTGATGTCACACGATATATGACCGCCCCCGCCAGTTAAAAAAGGTGGTCAATCTCAAGGTTACAACTCAATATTAAACAGTCAGTTATGGTTCATGTAACTAAATGAAATATGGAAGGTCAAACAATACGCATTTATACGCATAAGAATGTATCATGCCACTCACTACCGGTACGGTTCCTGACTTTGGCTTTACAGACCAAACGATATATTAGGGGTTGGGAAGTTTTGCGCGATGGTACCAGTTTCGTGGCATATGCCAACCGTTGTTTGGTCTTGGATTAGTTTCAAATCGCTGAAATTGATATTGTAATTATCTTCAGTTATGATGCGCCATAAAGGGTATATATATGCCCTATATTGTTTTGGTGCTCATATCGTGAAAATAATAACGAGTGGTTGGGGATTAATAAAAACAAATTGTAAAATAGTCACAACCGTGCGTGTGATTGTTAGTTAATGTTAGGTACGGTACATTTTCATATCCATATAACAAAATCACCTCCTTCCATGATGTTCATCTGTTTGCGTGGCTTCATACCGTACTAAGTGGCTGAAAATAGATTGCATATACTAAATGATCTCCACAACACCACGGTTTAATCAGTGTCATAATCGGTTATGTTGATGCGCTGTAGTAAATTTTAAGTTCAAATGGTTTTTAAGAAAACCTTCCGAGAAAGAAATTAGGATCTAAACCAAACAACGGCTGCAAATTGCCTCGTCATCAAATGTCAACTTAATTTAACCCACTTCTCAGCCCACTTTTCGACTGCGAAGACCAAGAGATCATCGGTTTAAGTTTAAGCGTCCCACTGTGTTTGGGGTTCGAGTCACGGGCATTAATCTCTTTACTCATTAACTATTCCATGTTGTACTAATTTAACGTGGCAACGTCCAATTTACTTTAAACCGTTAAAACCAACATCAGCACCATCGCGCCAAACTGATTACGTAATCCTATTCGATCGGTCTGGAAAGACATGGAGATCAATGGACGATGTAGTGCCACGTAATGTACGTTGTACGGTAGTTCATGGCTCTGTTGGAGGATAGTTCAACCCACCATCGCGGGCCGTCCTTAACAACACCACACGTACCTCACGTGATCTGAGCCAAAATGTCGATTGGACCAATTGTCTTCTATAGATCTAATATGTATCCTTAACATGAGAAAAACCAACTAAGTATTCCTAACTTCACAATATCATTCACATGCAAATTAGCATGACCGAGTCTATGTTGTATGTTTAACAGCAAACTATTTCACACATTTGGATCAAACTCCAATTACACGGAGTAACGTACAACGTGTCGTTCTGTTTAATTTAAGAGCCTACCCACCTGTCAGTATTTGTGATTAGTGCATATATGAGTGTATTGGTGATGAGTGCAATCTTCATATGTGGTTAGATTTCGTTAGTTTGGATGGTTTCATTAGCGTCACAATAACTTCGCTTGGAACATTTGTAGTACAGTGGTGATGAACGGGTTGCTCTCACATCGTTCGATCTTTGAGACAGTGGTCTAAGGGGAACAATCACGTCCGTCGGATGGGGACGTTAAATGGCGCTTCCGGGAGCAGGCTGGGATGGTTGGGATAAATACCTGCCTCGAATCTTCTGGAAATTGGTCGAAAAAAGAAGGCTTGAAGTCATCCACGATCACAACACGAACATGGTTTCTTTATGAGCCATGAGAGGCTTCCTAACCGTTAATATACTAAACTAAACCGTCAGTAGCCTATTGTCGTATGCAACATTATATACCCGCAATGGTTTGAAACTATGAAACGAGCAATGCAGGAAAATTCTTCTATAACATTAAAAAAGGGAGATACAAGTATCTAAGTGAATTACCACCCTATTTCTTTACTTTTAAGTTTTTCTAAAGTAATTGAACGACTTATGATTAATTTTGTGTCTGGTTTTGCCGCTAATAAACTATCACTTAATGTCGATAAAACCAATTACATAGCATTTAATACTTCTCGCAAATTTAACTGCTTAAGATAGGCCTATACTAATGAATGGAAAAAAATAGACAATTTTTTTAGTAATTAGTTTTTGGGTGTACAGTAACTGACAGTAACTTTCTTGGCTTGACCACATTTCAATAGTCTGTAACAAGGTTAGAAGAAACGCAGGAATTGTACCCAAATTAAAGCATTGCCCTGCCTCAGAATGTCCACAGGACACTTTACCAAACTAGGCTGATCGTACCGCACCTATCATACTGCTCAATTATTTGGTCGGTTCACACAATAGGCCTACATACCTCGATCGCCTCGAGACGAGGAATATTCGACACACGAGGCTACCTATGCAGCGCCTCGTAATCACAAGTGCTCCCCCCCCCCCTTCTTCGTTTTAAAAAAAAAATCCATTGAAACTTAATGACATTATAGGAGTGAACGTTGTAACATTTACGTACAAAACTTGGAATGGGTTACTACCAAATGCTTTTGACTAGAAACAGTGAACTCCATAGCTCAACCAAGCTCTTTATAATTTATACCGATATAGTATTGGAACTTGAATCAAGCCAACTGTTTAGGAAAAAATGTAATTAAAGAGACCGTTTCTGTTTATTAATGTAAGTACTTGCTAATTGTAAAAGCTTTGAATGGTTAATTTCTTTCTCTCATTCGTTATATGTGTAATTTGTAGCTTACAAATGTGTATATACGCATATATGAGTATGTACTGTATGTATGGGTGCATATCGTCAGTTTGAGTTGTACCAAAGTGAACTTTAATTAAATTAAGCAACATGTATCAAGTAGTCGCACACTGGTCAATAAATGTTTAGTTTCGTTTATAAGATGTACATCCATTTTCTATACTTTTGATGCATCAACCATGACATTAAGTTGTTACTAGGTCACTCTTAGGAGAAAACTTAAGGTGACTACTTCAGCAGTCAATATTTCGAAAACAATACTAGAATTGAATGCAAAATCTCACCAGGATGATGTGCCTCTTTTTTATATCGAAAATAGATGTCGGCTAGGACTATCTTTTTAATTATAAAAGGAAAACGTATTTCCATCAATATACAAAAGTACTTTACTTAGCTCAGACGATAATCTGGGATACCGATATCTCCACTATTGTAACTGTACATGTATTTCCCATCGCCGACTGTTTTACATCCATATTGTGCTGAGCGGAATAACATTCCTTTTTTCACTATTAACATTCAATTTGTTAAATTAAGGCAGTTACATATATTCATAAATTTAATCTTTCTATTGCCACTAAAATGACAAAAAGCTGGCTATTCGTTCAGATTGATAGGCCAAGATACGAAATAATTTATCCACACTTAAAAAGTGCATTCCTTGCATCAGTAGATCTTAGAAAAAGAACGGCTGTTCATATTGCTTTGTAAGAATTAAGGGAAAACTTTCGAATATCCATCCATATCTCACAAGTATCGAAATATCATAATATATTATGAACAAAGCCGCTCTGTCTCTAAATGAATCAGAAGACCGCAGATGTTGTTTGCAGTCAGTGCTTAGACATGTCTATCCAGTCGTTGCCATCGATATTACGTGGAGGATGTTTGCCGTACGGAAGGGTCACATTACACACCAGTTTAAAGCGACCACCATATATGAATGTATGCCGGTTGAGTTTTTGACATCTTCTCAGGTTTACCTCTTCGGTTTCGTTTAGGTCGAGATATTTTTGTCCGGCTGAAGGGAGAATTGCTGCATAGCAGTCATCACCTGGATAAAATGTGAAATTATCGGACAAATTAGTAACCGTTCGTACTTCACTAATCACTAATACACGCCAACTGCGAGCATCGTGCTTCGGCTCTTCAGTTCTCGTACGTTCGAGGTTGGTAGACATTGTCGATTTGTTGTTGCAAGAGTAGACTTAAACATACATTGATGAAATGATAATGGCCGTCTATGGGCCTATGAGCACTGATATTGCATGTAGGCCTATAATTTACAACGGATGAATTTAGGCCTACGTCTGACAATACCACATATTTTTGTTGTAGACAAGTGAACCCTGTAATTATCGTACAAAGGTCGGATCGATATTGTTAATTTAAGTGTACACTTCGTTAGTGCAAACATTGCTGACCAATGTCCAACAGGGTTTGCTGGTAATTAAGGTTGGATCGTACATCATTTGTGCATTTTACCACTTTATGTCCCGTTTTGCAAAACTGGATCGCCCTCTGCGTTCTTTCAAGAAGGGACATACATATCAACTGAAAATTATTCATTATAAAAAGAGGCTGTAAAGCCTGCGTAATGAAGATAAACTGAGATGAACAAGTGTATAGCGCACAATCTCATGCAGTTTAAACTTGCAGTCAATTATGTTACAAATTTGTAAAGGTTATACAGGTACCATATTCAACGTATCATACGATATTTGATCCACTATCTCAACATCAACTTCGTCATTTGATTGGTGGAGATAGTAGTGGTAATCGACTACAAGAACTATTAAATTCAATATCACTGTCCCCTGCACATCGATTATCGAGATAGATGTTGCAATTCACAAACAAATAGCTTTTTGGCAGATGGAATGGATACCAGAAAGAATGGGCAATAAATATATATATCCCGAAAATTATTATCTCAGATGAAATATGCCATGCTCGCACCATTAACTATCTTGGAAGTTTTCATTGAATTCCTAGTTTCTAAAAATCTTCAATTAGTAATGTGTGGTGATCAAGGGCAACCTCCACAAATTACAGATTATTATGAAGAAATACACCAAGAATAGAGCTAAAGAATAACACTGTTGAAAAGAAGAAAACGTTTACAGCCAGACAACATGCTTAGAAATGAGAAAAGGTTTACCGTTAGTGGCCTGGAACACATTTATACGAAAGTGGAATCCAAATGGTATTATTATCTCATCAAAAAATCAAACACTCCAAATTACACAAAATTAGAATGTTACATTATCCTAAAAATTATTTTCAAACGAATCAGTGCCAATTTATTACCATCCAAAAGATTCAATATTATAAAACATCGATCAAAAGATTCCATGTAGTAATATCACATACAAATTAGAATTGAATGACTGTAAGAATCCATTTAAATGCAATTTCTGCGACAGAAAGAACAGGAAATTTGAGATTGGGATTTAGTATGACAGTACATTCTAGTCAAGGTTTTACTATCGAATAACCGAAAAGGTTTGGATCATAGATGATGTTCTACAATGGTCTAATTCATCAATTTAACTTACAATTAAGAAAAATGACACCACCAAGATATGTAGGACTTGAACAGAGAAAGGAATGAATCCAAACATCGCTAGAAAACATAAACGATATAAAAAAAATGATTAAAAAGAGGTTCTGAAGCTGATCCTAAAACCAGGTTAAATATCGATGATATACTAAATATTAATGGAAAATGTGATGTGTGCAATTGCAATGTTCATAAAAATGAATATAAATCAAGAAATTTACAACAGTTCTCTTTTGCTAGAATAGATTATAGTAGGGGTCATTCTCGTGATAATAAGGTTCACATGGATTATAAGGTTCCGGTTATAGAACCACTGAAATATTAAACTGATACATTTTTCTACCAGTTATATATTTGGAGTGCAAGTTGCATCCTTAATTAATTTATCTACATTTTCATTTAGTTGATTTAAAGATTTTGTTCTGAATTATTCTTCATAATGTTAAATTTCTTGAGTTCATTTATTACAAATTGATGTAATTGACCAGCGTGAATTTCATCGCCCAAAGCCTGTATTATCATATAATTGTATTTAATTTAGACTGTGCCATTACTAGATTACTTTGATTTAGCTCTTAGCTTTTATTAATAAGTTGCTACACCTACATTGCTACACCTACTAATACGAATCCTGTCGTCTCTGTAGCAACGCATGCGATAGCTGCAATTCCATCAGTGCCGATTGCTATACCACCTACTTCTGCAGTTGTTTCCAACCCACTGAGGAAATTTCCGGCTCGCTAAGCTTGATACTGACAGCTCTTCACTGAAGCAAACGTGCCATAAAATGATTGTTTGTAATCATTCATTCCTGGAGTTATCTTCTCTTTTAATGTAATTAGTTTGTTGTTAGTTTAATAGAGACAAATCCATTCTGAAAACAATATTGTTTGATTATGATGCAAGCCCAAGTTGGACGGATGATACACAACACGGAGGTCTTGACGCACTACAAGCTGATCATTTGTAAAGACACGTGACCTGATAAGATGACTGACTGCAAGGCTGCTTAAGTAGTTGGGGAGTCTGGGTTCGCCGAGTTACGTGAACGGTAGAGAACCAACCAGAGCTCCATGTCCAGGCCAAGAGGAGAATACTCCACACCACCAGACACGTACCGTCGACAGCTCGAATGGAATAGACTTGTAACTTGACGTTATTTCTATAACCATCCTGTACATTAACCTTGAATCAATGCGGAGCAAACGGCCAATAAACAGTGATTCTGCTGCTTGTCTTTACCCTCAGCATTATGTCTCTCTACTTCGCCAAAGAAAGACACGATTGGCCGACAGCAGTAAGGACCTAATGAATAAGCATGTTTATTTGTTAATTACCACAGCTGGCGAGTAGTTTTCTCTTGCAAGTTTCATCTTTGACGGTCCTTTCCAGAATTCCAAAGTCGATGACGTTTTACTAAAAACGTCTTAAAATCTCTGTCATGTATTTTCCCATGCCTCAGGGTATGCCTAAAATGTGCGCGGTGTCGGTGTTACAACGGTGTAGGCCACTGTAGGGTATGGTATATCCCGCCGTTGTAGCCCGGGGAAATTTCTCGGCATCTGTTTGACCCATTAAAAATATAAATGGTCAACTTCCCAGGCAGAAATGATAGTAATGATAGATGATCAATAGAATTGTATGAAATATGTCAACACGTGAAACTGGACATATACCATGCAATATAAAATATAATATAGTCGCAAGCTATGAATGGCCACATTTCCACTTGTTGGTTTCATCCGCATTTGGTGGTTTATCGACGTTTTAAGTGATGTCAAAGGCAACGTTCAAAGACTGCTATGGCAGCACGGAGGCAAAGACTATACCGACAAGAACAAATTCAGTCCCATTGTAACAATAATTAAGAATTGTTTTAGAATTTATTGATCAAATATTTAAATGAATTTGGCATATTGTAAAGGGCAAGAATTATCGACATTCGATCCCTCATCAAACAATACTCGAACCGCTATTCTTCAGACCTCTATCAGGCAATCAGAATGCATACTCCTATATTACAGGCCCCTTTACAGCCAATCGGAACGCATACTGCAATCCGACGAAACATTTTCAAGCAATCGGAATGCATACTACTATCAAGTTACAGCCAATCAGAATGCATACTCCTATCTCACAGACCCCTTTACAGCCAATCGGAATGCATACTGCAATCCGACGAAACATTTTCAAGCAATCAGATGCATACTACTATCTTACAACCAATCGGAATGCATACTGCAATCCAACGAAACATTTTCAAGCAATCAGAGTGCATG
>JAODAG010328376.1:0-21970 GCA_027574785.1 Orphnurgus asper | reverse complement strand
GACGTCACCGCCGCCAAGGCATATCTGCTCATCGGAGAGCACCAAATTTGGGGTAATGCAGCGCGCAACGTCTAAAATCATCTTGTAAAACACAGAATCTCATGAACCAAAAGTCAGTTTTGAGATCCTAAAAGTTTAGGGTAAAATTGATGATGCAGAAAGCTCGAGTTAAACAAAAATATCTAGTATATTAGCGTTTTGGTCAGTGAACAAGACAACGAGTGTGCGATCTCTGAAATGTCTGAAAGAAAACATTTTCACTAACGCCTGAACGAACGAAAAAGTTACGCCGCTGGATTAGTTGTACGTGGTTCCTGTCGCTCTAGTGACTACCAAAATACATCCATTTGCAGGAGATTCACAGGATTACTAGCACATCCATCTAAGCTTGATGCAAATCAGGTAATAATTATTCTACCCATTTCATAAAAAGTATTGTCTGGATTAATTCATTCGGGTGTTATCCTCTCTTTTGATGCCAGTTACATATGAACTTTCAATTTATTGTTATGGATTGAGAAAGATGCAAAATAAAAGTCTTTTTTAATTAAGTTAAAGTCTCAGGATTGTAACTTATTTTTTGCATGGCGTAAGCCACTTCAGAGTAAACGTTTGCGCATGAGTAATTTTCTCCCGGTCAGCCGTGGTCGTTCTGGTAAACCAAACCTGTGGTTTATATTTCTCCGTGTATATGCAGTGCACATTACCCCACGTAGTGTGACGTTAGTAAAGAATGCAAGACACCAAATCTCGTGAACGGAAAGGAAAGTATGTTTGATTTGATACTTGAACATTGCTGCCACAATCCAGAGATGGTCCTTCTCGTTGTTGTGCAAGTCTCATCCATATTAATAATCTGTGAGAGGGGTGGGGGTGGAATTATGTGAAAGACTTGCAACTGTTTCAGTGCTATTTTTAATTTTGCTGATATACATATTCATGAGAAGCAGGGCCAAATGATATTTTTGCTTTATGTAGAATGTAGAATTTCAAGCACCGAAAGTGGGTATGACTTGATACTTGGTTGGGTCCAGTGATGGTCAATAATATTAATTGGTTGTGGACTTTACTTAGTGGATGAAGTTTAACAAGAAAAAATTTAAAAATGAAATTTTCAACAACCATTACTTGCATTACAGTTTAATTGGAGTTGATGTTATAAGCATGGAAGCTCAGCTGCAAGCTGTTCTCCACAACATATACTATATTACTGGATTAATTCATAGATCATCCCCCCAAACGAAATTATTATTGCCCTGTCTCATTTTGAAAACTTAATATCATCCCATACAATGGCATTCCCTCCTCCCAAGAAAATAAATAAGCAAAACATACAATCTTTTGTGACTGCAGACTATTCATTTGGCGTTAATATCAAATTTAAAAAAATTTCCTACGTTGAATGTCTTCGCTGCAGATTTTTTTTTTTAGAATTTCCATCCTGTGACCTTTGCATGCTGTCTGTATTCTATTCTTTGCTAGTAACATTGGTACTCCCTTGAAGGATTCTTGAAGGCTGTCTGTGACCCCTTGTATGATCTAATCATGTGGACGAGTTGGCAACATGCATAAATTGGCTTGTAGCCAGGTAGATAATTTAACTTGTGGCTGAGTTGGCATACATAAGTTTGCTCCGTAGGAGAGAGTTGTTATTTAATAGGAGATCCCGTGGTATCGACCGTCTTTTTAATACGTTCCTTTTTTGATGATTCGTTGATGGACAGTTCTGTTGTTGGTCTAATTTACTCGCTCCCTTGTCTTCTCTGAAAGTGTCTTCTATTCACGCCTATCACGGCAACTGAACAATGCTTTGTTGCCTATCTGTTTACCGACAGATGATAATAACTGCATTCAGCATTTAAGAAAAACGACTGGCTAACATTCTTTAATTTAACTATACCTCGTGCAAGGATGAGCTTGAGTCGAACGGTAACATATTAAGACTAAACTGGGATGGTTTCCATGCAGATTACAGAAGTTTCTGATATTGTTTTTGTAAATATAAAGTTGTAAGCAACATTGATAAACTAAAAGATGTGAAGAATCACCTCCTTATAGTTAGTGCTACTAATTCTACTAATTCTTACTAATGCTACTAATACTAATTCTGATTACGTAGAAAACGTTGTATTGTAGAATCTGGTCTTCCTCCTAAAAATCCCTCTGTAGTTCTAGTATCTGAGACTACTTATTCCTTCTGGTCAACTTCTGTTTACACTAAGAATTAGTATGGTTTCCAAGGACTTTCAATGCAGTTAGCACATTCTATCCTCTATATTGATGGGAGATACCAGGTAGCTCTAATGTTCCATGTTGATACCAGGTAGCTCAATGTAAGATAGCCAGTAGTTACAATGATCCTTGGTTATACCAGCTAGCTACATGGTGATATTAGGTAGCTCCAATGCTCCATGGTGATACCAGGTAGCTCCATGGTGATACCACGAAATAATTTGCTGTGGTGTAATTCATGCTGTATAGGTTTAAAGTAAACAAAGAAGTTCATTTAATGGTTATTCTTTAAGAAATCATAATTGACATTTTTATCAGCCTTAAATGTAAAACTAATTCAGTGTTTTTGATCTTGAGTAGTCCAGTAAAAACCCTGTTGAATTTGCATTAACAGCTTACACTGGTTATAGTTTTCATAAAATAGTTAGTAATACTATCCAATACAGAAAGAAAAATCCTATCGGATCGGATGATATGTAGTCAAGCGTTTAGTTACCTTTTTGCAGCAAAAAAGACCATGAAAAATGGGAAAAATGAATATTTCAAAAAATTGTACCTAATGGGTAGGTAATACCACTATAGTAACAGAAAGATTTTTTCCCCACTTTCAGGTATGCATGTCTCCATACCTATGGCTAGAATGACATAAATGCTTAACCTAATTTGCTTGATTTTGACCTGTGTTGACCACATGTTGACCATATGCTATGGTGAACTTGGATGCACAGAGCAGAAACTGATCTGCAATTCCTGAATTTCTTTGCCATTTAATTTTTTGGTAAAAGTATATCAGCAATCAGTATTCAAAAATGATGGTATGTTTGGTTTTATTTAAAGGGTTAGGGTTTTTAATCTCAGGGACTAATTGTTTCAGATGTAAGTTTTGTAGACAGTGACATTCCATTGGTTAGTTCGAAAAAGTAGCAGTGAGCCATATATGGTCATTGTTACTTATAACCCACAGCGTTTAAACCAGGCTAGCTACTAAGAGCTTAAGATTACGTTACGGAATTTAAGGATGCCGAACAAACATTTCATGTGCATGGTGATCGAATGTAGCCGTAATTACACCTTGTTTATGTTGAGGTGTATTGTTCAATATTATGTTAGGCATGAATAGATATAAACTTGATAAGCAGAGGGTGTAAATTGAAATAGACCAACAACGGAACTGTCAGTCAATCCAGGCAATAAAGTCTTGGGTACCTATGACAGGTTTAAAGGCTTAAATAAACCATAGCATATCCTTCAATACAACACATCCCCCTGTACTCATAATGACATTACTGACTGCAGTTGGGTGCTCACTTTCATCTAAGGATCAACCCTGAACAAAAACTAAACTTACTGACTTGTTATTGGATTGGGTGTCTGTGAAGACCATTGGTTAACAATAGTCCAGAGCAACCTATTGTCATCACTTTCAAAAGGGGAGGATTAAATCCATCAGGATGGTTGCATCTTCAGATTACTTCCTGGGCAAAGATCAATATCGACTCCTCCAAAAAAACAAGATTTCAATACTTTGTTCTTGGTTCTTGGTTAAATCAATTGATAAAAGTGATGACAAACAGCAGTGCTTTGCAGCAGAATTTGCATAAACAGATTAGGAAAGAATTTGAAGGGTTACTTTGAGCAACTTTTGAGGAGTATTTTGTAACAATGTTGGTCTGCTGTCCTAAAGAGCTTTCTTATTTGGGTCACACCATTTTGGTATAGGGTCTCTTTAAGGAAATAAGCTTCAAGTCTGTAAGTAGTCTGTGTAGTGTGATGCAGTCAGTGTGTGGTCAGTAATGCAGTCAGTGAGTGACAGACTGTAGTGGGCATCTGTCTCCATCATGGTTGGATTGGAAGCGAATTGAGTCAATATAATAATAGCTGATTGTTTTCCACAGTCGTATTCCAAACTGAAAAGTGAATCGTTCGGTGAGTGGAATGGATGTACAATTTGAATTATGTATGAAATTGCTGATTGGATTTGATTTTTGTTGGCAAAGGAGTGGTTAGGCATCAGTAATCAAGCCATTGGCGGTGCTGGTGTGTATGTATGCATTGCTCTTGTACATACCATACATACAGTGCGCTAGGTTTTATATGCAACCAAATTTACAAAAGTTTTCAATGTACCTTAATTGTATTCATTTGACGTATTCATACGAAGTGTAATCACATTGAAGGAACCTCTCCAGAAATAATTAAGTACCGTAGTGAGGATCGTGCATCCATATAAATTTAATATGCATCATTTTGAACAGTTGTGATCACCTTTACAATTGTGATCACTTATAGTTTTATATACAGTTGTGATCACTTTTGAAGTTGTGAATACCAGTTGTGATTACTTTTACAGTTTGATATTGTTAAGATCACTTTAACAGTTTTCAATACAGTTTTGATTACTTTTAACAGATTTACAGTTGTGATCACATAGTTATACCTGTTGTGATTACTTTCTCAAGTTGAAAGAAGCATATTGTGTCTGAACAAATTCTTGCCAGTGGTGCTTAATTTTTTTGTCTCTGTGTGATAATGTCTTTCAGATTTCAAAGATGTTACTTAGCAGGAGTAAATTGGGTTGTTATATTGCATAGGTTGAAGTGTGTGACAACTCAACAACTGAATAGAATAGAACTCAAAAACTGAATAGGAACAACTGAATAGAGTCTTACTGTACGACCTCATAGCAAACATATGTTGCTCCTAAAAACAAAAGGCACTGCGATGTTTATACTTAACTAAACTGAGACAAAGAAACGTTGCAACAGAGAAGCAGAATATTTTCTTTTTTATTTCTTGTTTACTAACTCCACATGTTGCTTTACATATACAAAAAGGTTATATGTAACAGGCAGACTGGATTTTGAAATAGGGGGAGGGTGGAATGTCAAGAACCAAATCTACCTTTTTCACAGATAGGGGCCGGTGCATATGAACAAAGTTGGGAAATGATGCAAGGGGCCGCATTGGAAGAAAAGAGTTCCCATAAAATAGGTGTAGACAGTGGGATGATTAAGTTTATAATTGGCAGATGATGCTTGTAGAATGGAAGAATGACTGATTGGCAAAGTGACATTTTTAAAAACATAGCAGTATTGGATTGATTGGCAAAGTTACATTGGCAAAGTATGGCTTTAGTTTTCGCAATGCATACTTATGATTTTCTGTTGACCTTCTTGTAAGATTTATTGCAAGCAATTAATTATACACTTCTTTACAGAGTTAACTTTTAGACATCAAATTACAGGCTCTAACAGTGTTTCATTCTTCTGCTGGCATCAATGTAAAATTTTACATTGTGCCACGCTTCTTCCTTAAGCATCAATAAGTAGTCGGTGTCGTTCATCTTCTCTTCATGTTATTCATGTTATTCATGTTATTCATGTTATTCATGTTATTCATGTTATCTACTTATTATTTAAATAATAAGTAATAATAAATTTCCAAGTCTCACAGCTGTCTCCTGCCCGGCCGTTACGGCCCTCTTTTCACAGTGATCGTGCACACCAGTACTGTTACATATTGACTACTACTAGGCTGAAACATGGCAGCCCTCGGATAGCAGGTGTATGCTACTGTATATGAATTTTAACAGACCTGACACGTGCAAATTATTTTACTGTATCGTGTACAGTATGCAAGAATAAAATATTACCTTCGTTCAATCTCTACGTTTCGGTTAAAAAACGATGGCTGCTAACTTCAATAATTGTGATTCTGATCGGTATGAGTTTCTTTCTCGAAGTGAAACATAATGAGTAAGCAATATACGATTGATTTTTTCCTTTTTTTGTTCTTGCAGCAATAGTCTTGCTCAGTTATGATTGACACAATGTTGCTCTGACAATTAGTTTTATTTACCAGAACGATATAGTACTCACGTTATTTTACGGCTTCGGTAGATTTGTTTGTTGCTGCCACTTTTAGTTCTGTTGATATATTGTCCTGACAGTGGCATGGCCTGACTCTTGTAACATAAATGTGTGAGGAGGGTCGCCATACAAATGTGTTTGCTTCAGATTCAATGCAACAGTTTTAATCAACGGGAATGAGTGCAATCTGTGCAACTTACATACATGTGTCTGTCAAAAACTTTGCATTTTGATTCTGTGAGATCTTTATAGCCTCTAAATTCGTTATAAGGTAACACACGTGTAACTAGTCGGCGATAAATATAGTTAAGACACTTAGAAGTGAAGATTTCAGCTGTAGTTTAAACGTTGTTAATCAAAACTTGATTTAAAACTTTAAAACTTGATTTAAAACTTGATTGTTTGTGTAATTGCCAGTACCTCATGTACACCAAAGCTTTTGCAAATCCACCTCGATCTAATTTCCCAGAACACAATTACTGTTAGCGTTGTCTGGTATCCGAATGATTTGTTTTGCGTAAACATTTTTGAACAATTTTCGTTTCGTTACAGAGAACCCAACGAGGGCGGGGAAGCGTCATTCAACATGGACGAGGAGGACCAGCAGGAGGCACTTCAGAGACAGAGGCGTGTGGTGTCTGGTTTGAAGAAGGAGCATGCTCTCAGCATGGCCGTAGCTGAGAAAGAACTGGAAGATTTGGTTGTCAAAGTTGTCAAAGAGAAGGATGAAGGTGGGTTTTTATAATCAAACATATTGGGGGTGGGTGGGGTAGGGAAAAGGAATAAGAAACAAGAAACAAGAAACAAGGCATAGCTTTCACTTGTAGTCCTTCGTTGAATAGTACTGGTATCAACTACAGAAGGTATACGCCTTCACCAGCCGTCTTGCACTGATTGAAGGAAGTCAGTTTTGCGTTGTTTAAAAAGCCTATTTTGTATTGACTTTAAAAAAAATTGAGTAGTTTAACAGACATAAATGACTACAGTATGTACCTTTTTTGTTTTATTAATAGGTTCTCTGAAGCTACAGTATGAAATAGATAACACACATCAGCAGAGAGAGTTGTCTTCACTGAACCAGCCGGTGGACATGACAACTATTCCGACGTTCGTTGACCTTCGGCGTATCGAACTATGTCAAGCAGACGTTAATCAAAAACAGTTATTGCAAAAGGAATTAATCATCCGACACGCTGAAAAGAAGGCGGAAGCCAACGTGGAAAGGAAGAGGGCGGCGATCGGCGTGCAGAGGATGTGCACCGAATTGGAAATAGAGGAGGAAGAAAAATGCCTACAGGAGATGGAGATGCTGGTATCATACTCACCACCCGCCGAGAGGCTGTCCTCAGCGAGTTCCGATACGAGCAGCGTCAGTCTGGAGGAACAGCAGAAAAACTGCGAAGGGGCCGCCGATCGTTCCATGAAATTAAAGACAATTACTCAATCATTGCCAAATATGAAGGAAGATCATTCTGAAAGGGAGAGGAAGAAAAATTCTTCAGCCGACAGTTTATACAAACGGTCTTCGAGTCTCTGTCCGAATGGAACCGCTGAGCATGGAGTGCCCAAGAGGGCGAGGTCACATTCTTTGAATTCTCCCACAGGCAGGAAGCCTGCCGGTGGACTTTGCAATAAGCCAGACAGTAGGGAATCTGCCGTAAAAAGGGGAAACAAGAACTCAGGAGCCACTGTATTTTCCAGACTATACCCACAATGTAAACCAAAGTTTCAATACTTGAAGAAGAAGGATCTCATGCAATATGAGGAGCATGATGCTGAAAAGAAAACTAGACAATGGGAGAGGGGGAGATTGAGAAGAAGAGAACTCTCTCCATCTCAAGCTGAACTACCCCCTGGCAAGAGCAGCAGTGGTAGATTGAATGTGAAACATTCGTATCAACCTAAAGCGTCTGAAGATGGATCGTCAGTGAACCCTAAGAAACATCCGAATGGTATGCTGAAACATTCTGGGCTAAGTTCAACGCATCCAAGAAATACATCTTCTGGCAGCTCTGGTACGACCAGAAAGGCTGCAGGACCAACAAGTGGTAATAAGTCTACTAAGAAAGGCAATAAAGTTGGGGTGAAACCTGAAGGAAAGAGAAAACCTTTCGTTTCCAGGACAACCAGCTCGCCTGAAGTGTCATTTGTCAGATTAGGGAAGAACGATGCACATAGTGAAATTAACTCCAATCCCGATTTGCGTCGGAGAGTGTTAAAGAAAGGAGAAAGGAAGGCAGCAGTTTGGCAGGAAAGCGAGGGACAACCTCGTAAACCCAGTGGGTGTAGCCGCAACATCATGGTTGCTGTTACGTTGCTTTCTCCGTCAAGATTTCCAAAAGGATATTCCGAGCGGAAAAAATGCTGCTCTGGGATCTGGTCTTCTTTAGAGCTACTGCCGATGCAGAAAATTGCCTCCGAGGCCTATTTTGTTCCTTGGAATCCGGAGAGAAGCGTCTCTCTCGAAGATCTTCCCCGGGAAGTTAATTTCGTCAACGTAACTCGAGACCGAAGTCTCAGCATGGTCGAGTTTCCTCGTAGACCTCAAAGCGATGAAGCCGGTGTCTGTCAGACCGACGGTTTCAATGAGGATGATATTTTTGATAGGCCCAAAATAATCGTGCAGGACGTCGAACTAGAAAAGGAACCATCGCAGGATGAGCTGCAGGAGCTTTCACCTGTGGGGGGAGTAAATCCCGACTCGGGTTCCTCGGACAGTAGCATCGATGAAGACTCCTTAGCCGGAGAGGAGGTGGAAGCGGCTCCCCGTCGGTCAGAGGATGGTACCTGTGGTACCCAAGGAGTTGTGGCTTGTGATTATTTGGAAACCAATAGCAATAAAGTAACCATTCCTGGAGTGGGTGACAGTATGAACTCCCTGGCTGCATATGGCCATACCGTAACCATTGATGTGGGATTTCATTCCTGTGATTCTATGGAGAGATCACCAGCCAAGAAGCGGGTTGATATGATTAATGGTGTTGTAACATCATTTCCATGTGATATTGGAAAAGAGAACGCAAACAGTGCAGCTGCAGATTCATGCAACTGTTCATTACCAGCACAAGAAAAGGAAAGTCTTGAAAGTACGCCGTTGCATAGTGACGGTTCTTTAGTTTCAAGTGGAAGTAATCCAGTCGAGGTATTAAATAGTCGTCAACCCTTAGAGGTTAGATCCGGAAAATATGAAGATAATAGAAAATTAGAAGAAGATTTGGATGAGGTCGCTAGTGCAATACGTGAGGTAGGAGGAGACAGTAGTGGCGTAGTTACGACGGACTATCAGGCACATCCCTTGAAAAATGTAGAGGCAAATAGTTTTGACAGCTTAGATTCTTCTCGTGATGATGAGCTGAGTTTGTGTGATGGACGTTCATCATCTGAGGCTGAAGTAGCTCCCGTTGGTGAAGGAGAACGGATGGAAGTTGAGAATGATGGTGCGTCGGTTTGTGGCAGACTGGAAACCAAAAGTACGGTACCTCAATGTGATGTGCACAAGGCTGGCCCTGACAGTGTGGACTCGACAAGAGAAGACTCGAGCTCAGATGTCCAGAGCATACCGACTCGCGATGAAGATGGTCCTTACGCAGAGGACGATCGCCGTATGGGACACGAAACCATTGGACCAGTCGGTGAAGGGAGGGATGCTGATTTAGATGGGGAGGGTGAAGGGAAAGTGTTGGAAGGAGAGAGTTGTGGTTCTCTCGACGAAGATAGAAGTGATAATTGTACACTTACAAATGATGTTCCATGTATGAGTGAGTATTTTCAAGCAAGTTGTCAAACAGCTCCTGGAATACCTCTTGAACCACTGGGAGACGATCCGAGTGCAATTGAAGACCGAAACAATGGTTCTTTGGATGATAAACTTCCTGCGGGAATGAATTTGAAAAGCATTGATGTGGATATGTCAACAGGATGTCAGACATCTAGAGTTACCGCAAATGTTACCGCAAATGGCGTTTGTCGCGTTGAGCGAAATGATCACTTGGATGAGGATTACTCGCACCCCTATCAAACAAATGGGACCTCTGTTCCCACTGGCCTCCCAGCTTGTGCTAATGGGGAGATGGAGAGTGATTCAGGTGGGAAAAGCCAAAAAGGAGTAAACGGTCTCCACCGTGACGAGACAGCAAGCACCGCAGATATTGGATGCCAGACTCTCACCTCCGAGGGAGAGGTATTAAATCAAGAAACCATTCCTGGGGATGCGTCTGGATCACCTGACACAACTGCCTCTAGTATACTACGTCTTCTTGCAATAAAAGCTACATGTCTCACCCCCAAAGTATCAAGCACTTCAGAAGATGGCACCACGACGCCTTCCGAAGGATTGACACGTGCCATCAGTTTAAACGAAGTAAGCTGCCAGACATCTCCTGTGAATGGCAGGAATCGTAATGTTAAAGGAATTATACCAGGACATCCTGATGACGGTGAGGTTACATTAAATGTCCAAACACAGCAGGATTACGATGTAGGGGCTGACCCTAACCGTAGCGGTGTTGTTTCTCCTGCAGGGGACGATGCACCAAGCAAGTTATCAAACAGTGTAGACAGTTACTTGCCTGAGAATCGGATTCCGGATGAACCATTGAACCTCCTGGGCATTTCTCCTGTGGAAGGAGTTGCAGGTGCACCTTTGAAGGGGAGGATGGATGTACTTGTACAGTCCATGGATGGTTTGCATGAAATGGTGACAGACACAGATGAAGGGGATACCTCTCGGGGATTGTGTGGCGGCATGTTGGCGGAAATCTGTGACGGGAACCATGCAGAGGTCAGATCTACTGCCATTCTTCAAAATGATGAGTCGTTATATAGTGAGAGGCTACTTGCCCCCACAACAGATGATGCTTGTTTAATTCCTGGGTCGCTGGACAGTTCCTCAACCACATTATCCAGTCTTTCAGACCTTTCCTCATGTCTTGATGACCACCATCCTCGTTCCTTTGAAGGTATTCCTGACCAATCTGACTGCATTCCAGCTCTGTACCTCACCAATTTCCCCACATCTGCTGATGATAGTGGTGAAGAGTCTCTACAAAACCTACTCACATACTCAACCGATGTCCAAGATAAGGATGCAGATAGTGAGGATACTGACTGTGATAGTGGTGAAGAATCTCTACACATCCTTACCTACTCACCTGATGAAGACCAACATGACAGAGAAGATGATGCTGTCGGAGAAAAGGAAGCAGACAGTGAGGATACTGTCAGCGACATCAGTGAAGATTCTCTACACAACCTCACCTACTCACCTAATGAAGACCAACATGACAGAGAAGATGATGCTGGCAGTGAAAAGGAAGCAGACAGTGAGGATACTGACAGCGATATCAGTAAAGAATCTCAATGCAACCTCACATACTCACCTGATGAAGACCAACATGACAGAGAAGATGATGCTGTCAGAGATAAGGAAGTAGATAATGAGGATACTGACATCGATATCAGTAAAGAATCTCAACACAACCTCACCTACTTACCCGATGAAGACCAACACGACAGAGAAGATGATGCTGTCAGGGGTAAGGAAGTAGATCGTGAGGATACTGACAGTGATAGTAGTAAAGAATCTCTACACATCCTTACCTACTCACCTGATGAAGACCAACATGACAGAGAAGATGATGCTCTCAGAGATAAGGAAGTAGATAATGAGGATACTGACATCGATATCAGTAAAGAATCTCAACACAACCTCATCTACTCACCCAATGAAGACCAACATGACAGAGAAGATGATGCTGTCAGAGATAAGGAAGTAGATAATGAGGATACTGACAGCGATATCAGTAAAGAATCTCAACACAACCTCATCTACTCACCCATTGAAGACCAACATGACAGAGAAGATGATGCTGTCAGAGATAAGGAAGTAGATAGTGAGGATACTGACAGTGATAGTAGTAAAGAATCTCTACACAACCTCACCTACTCACCCGATGAAGACCAACATGACAGAGAAGATGATGCTGTCAGGGGTAAGGAAGTAGATAGTGAGGATACTGACAGCGATATCAGTGAAGACTCTCTACACAGCCTCATCCACTCACCTGATGAAAGCATAGAAGACAATAAAGTTCATCTTAATGTTGGCAGTGAAGCTAAACCAGAATGTAGCGTACCATGGAATGCAGATCTCTCTGAATGCTCTATCGCCAACAAGGATCAAAGTCCTCACCTGTCGCTTCCAGATAATGATGGGAAAGCTGTAGCAGCTGGTCCACAGTCGATTGAGTCGGAGGTGTACAGCTTTAACAGTGGAGTTCTGCCATTAACGAACGTGGATAATCACATCAAGAAAAGTGATATCAAAGCAAACTTAGAAGATCGCTTTAATGCTGATACTCAACATCATTGTAAAATCCAGTTCCGGAGTATATTTATTGGAGGTGGTGGTTCTGCAGAGGAGAATCTTTCGATGGCTATTGACCTTTACAATAGTGGACCATCATCTCCTCAGACCCTAATGTCGAGAGACAGAGGAGATGAAGAGGCAAGGAAGGAGAGTTTGGTTCAAAGTTCTCCACGGACAGATGATGGTGGCAATGTAACCAAAGCAATGCGGCAAGAACTTTGTGTTGGTAAAAAAGTTACCTTAGATTGTAACGATCAAGCCAAAGAATATTTGACAGAAGAGGATATTACTGATGATGTCAGTGATGTTAGTGGTAACAATGGTGATGATACTGTGGGAGACATTGGCAATGTTTTGAGAGATAATGTTGGTGGCTCACCAGACAACAACCACGGGGATGGCTTTAAGAAACCAGCACAGGGACCTGAATTAATTGCTAACAATATTATCGATGATGCTGAAATATTGCTATCCGATGGAGATTATACCGACGAAGACTGTGATAGCAATGATGAAGAGGATGAAATCGATTTTGACGCCTTCAAGAGGAATCTGCTGTCTGTCGGGGTGATGTTCAACCACGGTAAAAGGCACGCGATAGATGGGGAGGACATATTTGACCCATATACTCTTTCTCCTATTGAAGAGGAGAGGCATGTTCCACAGTTATCGTCATCCCCAGTGTCAAAGGGAAGCAAGATACCATCATATGACCATCTGTCTGAAGAGGAAGGGGATGTTGCATTATACCAGAGAAGAACAGACGAAGAAGAGATGCCAATTAATGATTTAGACCAAGGCACGATTACAGACGAGAGTGATAATTATGATGGTGATGATAATGGGGATGGCGAATTCTCCATATATGATTCATCTATTAGTGACGTCTACAATAGTAATTGTGGTAATGTCTTGTTTCCACCGAGGGTAGAGGTCGCACTTATTAAGGACGTGTTTACCGCAGAGCAAGATTTACCGAGTGATCTCGTGAAGAGTCCTGATGTAGAGAATCGTATGCTGCAGGAAAAGATGATTCAACTTACTGCCGAGGAAAAATCTCCCCAACATTCTATCCCTGTCCCTGGAGAAGGTTCTTCTCTGGACATCCCTCGTATAAAGGACCCGTATACGAACGTTTCAAATGCATCTCAACCTCTCGTATTGACTCCACCTCGCCGATTAGAAATCGCGAAAGTTCGTGGAGGTTTTTCACCTGGAACAAACACGAGAACGTCACGTTTGAAGATGACGTTTGCTTCACCAGAGGTTTGCTTCTCTGCAGCGTCTCCTTGCTCCTCTCCAGATTCTCCTCAGCGGAAATTTGTGAAGGACAGTTCGATGATAGGTGGCAGCAGTGACGATGATGTCTCGGAAGGTGAAACGACTACCAACATCAGAGATGGCAAGAAACTACCAAAGAGAGAAGTCGGCACCACCAAAGTCAGTGGAAGGAAGAAAGAGGATGGTATGGTGAAGGCGTCTTGGGGAACGCTGAGTAAATTTGTTGAGAGGGAGGGAGATGGCAAGTCTGTGATACATCAAGTGTTATGTTTCGAGGAGGAGACTGAAACGGAGGAAGGTGTCAGTGTGGATACGTTTGTAGAAACTAATGTAACTGAATCGCTAAGTAACGAAGTGGTTGATGCAGCAGATAACCATACGGGGAGATGGCCAGCTACCAGCCTCACTGTGCAAACACAAGAGGATTCGCATACGCCAATGGATAATTTGGGCCACAGAGAGCTCCTGGAAGGACATACAGAGACGAAGACCAACTTCCCTAGTCTTCTTGCACTGACAGCAGATTTCCCCCAAGACGTCTCTCCAAGTCAACGTAAGTCTTCCAAGAGAGACATCGCCACATCGATATCAACAGCCACCAACTGTACACAGACATCGCCTCAAGCTTCCCCTGGTACCATTTCCAGATTTACAGGCGAACAATCTCTTGGAGTAGGTCTACGGTACAATCGGGCTGCCTCGTATGACCAACGCATACCAGAACCACACAAATCTACGAAAACCCAATGTGAGAGTACTTCTACCAGCTCCTCTCCTTCTGATGACTTTAGATGGGATATTTTTCCATCAGTGACCGACTTTCAACCAAGGCGTTTCAAGAGATCGATCGTTTTGCCCCAGTTTGACAATCCTTTGCTTGTCAGCCCTAGGAGAAGTTCGGTGGACACAGCAGCATCTAGGGAGGGAGAAGATTGTGACAAGGGGTCCAGTCTTCCATCCTTAAATGGTCACTGGGGAGAAGATTGCGACAAGAGGTTCAGTCTTTCATCCTTAAATGGTCACCAGAGAAAAGGTTGCAACAAGGCATCCAGTCTTCCATCCTTAAATGATCACCAGAGAAAAGGTTGCGAAAAGGCTTCCAGTCTTCCATCCTTAAATGGTCACCGAGGAGAAGATTTCGACAAGGGGTCCAGTCTTTCATCCTTAGATGGTCACCAGAGAAAAGGTTGCAACAAGGTGTCCAGTCTTCCATCCTTAAATGGTCACTGGGGAGAAGGTTGCAACAATGGTTCCATTCGTCCATCCTTAAATGGTCACCTGGAAGAAGGTGTAGAGGAGCGTCTTTACGTAGCCACAAATGCGGGCCATCAACACCAGTTTTCATACCAGACAGCTGAAAGGATACAACAAGAGTGTTCTGGTTCTCTAAATGAGACTAGCCTCGAGGATGTGGAGCCTGTTGCTGGTGTGAAAACACAAGTCATATCTTCATTGTCACATCAAGATGAAGAGAGGATGGAAATCAGGACTGGGGGGAGAGTCGAGAGGAGTAATATGACGACATATTCTAGGAGTAGCTGCGATAAAGGTGTGCAAATAGAGGGGCCATCTTTACAGGTTCCACCGTCTAGCAGATTGTGCTCGAGATGTGAAAGCCGCTTCCAGCCCTTTGATGATGATAGGCCACGTGGTGCGACTCGGGACTCCAGAGTCGATGAGATGGGCTCAGTACCAACGGTCTGGGAGACCGTAAATAGAGAGGGATCGGCACTCACAAGCCAGGAGGACTTCTATCATAAAGTCAGCGATTTAAAAACGGAAGCTCCCGGAGAGATGAGGGACAAACGATTACCTAGCAAACTATACGATGGTGTTACCAATGCCACAGAAAAAGACACAACAACACCCTCTAATGAAGACATGGCATGTTCTACTGAACTTGGAAATACTCAAACCGATCTAAACATTCACCAAGGTGTAGAAGAGCTGCTGGTCCCGCAGAGGATACAGATGCCTGTATTTTCGGATGTCAGCTTTGATTCAGAGTTTGCGGAGCGAGAGTTTCTGTCGGACGAAGCGCAAGAAGGTGACGAGGAAGGACGCCCTGCGAGTGAAATGAAGACGGGGAAACGGCCGATGGGGTACAACAACGAAGTGGAGGAAGAAGAGGATGGTCGGCCGGGAGAGGTAGACCCAGAGCTCTTTGATGACAAGGCAGAGCCAGAATTGACGGCCTTAATGTCGGACTCTGCTAATACACCCGTTGATCGACCGACAGAGAAAGATGCAGGCGACGATGACGTGCAAACCTCTTCTCAAGATTCGCACGTTCCGTTTGCAAGAGAAAATGTGGATATGGGCACTACACCAGGGGGCTCTGGTAACTTTTCGACTGATTTAACTGTTCAGAGAAGCAAAGATCACTCGAGCGATTATGTACTCTCTGTCAACATTAACATTCCTCCGTTTCCTAATCGTGTTGAACAGCACTGGAATCCAGCACATTACACTCCAAACATGCCACAGAACTGGCCAGAAGTTTCAAGGGCAGAGAGTGCCACTTTGGACCCCCAGAAATCACAAGTTGGGGACCAAAGCGTCTCTGTAGAGGGATGGATGGGTCATCGGTCCAGTGTAAGTAGCCAGGTGCCGCAGGGCGTGGCTGTAAATTTGCCAAAGAGATTCCCGTCGGAGAGCACAGAATCGCAACTGACCTCCAGCAGTGGTGTGTTTACGAGCAGTCTTCAGGCGAGTGATATCATCGTATCTCCCGATAGGTCGAACGAGACTTTGAGTCCGGCAGACTCTGCCCTATCTGAGGATGATGTAATTAGCGTAAGGAATGAGATGGAAGACTTCTTGGCCAAGGGTAGCTGTCTCGATCGGCTACTGCCGAGCCCTGGTGACGAGAGCAGCGAGAGGGTTGGTACCTCAACTCCAGATGGGGTGGGGACTCAAGATGGGGTGGGCTGGTCGGACCAGAGTTTGACTAGTCCAGAACTCGAGTCTCTACGGGATGAAAGGGATGGTGTCAGACGGCTCAGTAACAGCTGGGACAGGAGTGACATTGCCGTAGAACTGATGGAAGCCAGGATCATGCATGGCATCGGAGAGACGGATGCCTTCCTTAGGTTTCTGGAGAATGACATTCCGGAGGAGGAGTGGTTGAAAGCAAGGAGTAACCTAGAGTTACAACACGCTGAAGAAAAGAGAGACATCTTAGCCTTAGAAAAGAACGTAGAGGAACAGTGGAACGAAGGGGGAAATCGTGGCGAGAGGCTGACGGCACCCACCACGATAAGTGCTACGGCTAAGGTGAGGATGCCTCCGAGTAAACATTGCATCGGAGAGACGGATGCCTTCCTTAGGTTTCTGGAGAATGACATTCCGGAGGAGGAGTGGTTGAAAGCAAGGAGTAACCTAGAGTTACAACACGCTGAAGAAAAGAGAGACATCTTAGCCTTAGAAAAGAACGTAGAGGAACAGTGGAACGAAGGGGGAAATCGTGGCGAGAGGCTGACGGTACCCACCACGATAAGTGCTACGGCTAAGGTGAGGATGCCTCCGAGTAAACATTTGAAATATTTGCAAGGACTGAGGAAAGACCTTGTCAGTAGTGGTTGTCCATCTTTTGTCTGTGAAAAAGATGAGATTGAAGCCCTATTGCAGGAGTATCAAGAGCTGCACAGAAACTCCGAGTCAGAAATAGCACAAGCCAAGCTGGAGCTGAACGGGTTTAGGGGTAAAGAGCAGCCTCCTCTTATGGAGAGAGTAGTGAAAAACAGCTTGAGAAAGAAAACTGAAAATAGCAGTCAAGAGGTGAGTGGTCGTTATTTTTTATTTTATAAAATATAATTTCTACTCTACAAAATTAACTGCTTGAATTATTTTGAGAAACTTATCAACTCTGTACCACATAATGATCCACCATCAGAGAGGGGGCCTTTTGACCTAAATTCTTGCTCTGCTCCTCTGCTCCTCTGCTAGAACGTTTTGATGTGCTTGAATGACTTTTGGAACCATAAGAAAATGAGGTTGTAGAGCTGTATCCCTTTCTATTTGTTAAACATCGGTTTTATTATTCTAATGATACCTATCTCGCTCTTAGACCAGTACTCCGGAAAGGAAAGAGAAGCCGCATTTTATTAAGGTTTTGTAACTGAATTGTATACTCTATAAAGCATCCGTCCCAACCGAATCGAACTCTGGACCTCCCGCTTGACATGCGGATACCCTACAGTACCAGTTGAGCTGTGACGCGAGCTGCTATTTTTGTGTGGGATAGCAGAGGTAGATAGATAAGATCCCAAGGAGGCAGGTCAAAGTTTCACTGCCATGGCGTAAGCCTACACATGAGCAATACTGGCCCTACCGCTGTTGCAGCCACAAATCAGAGGTCGTAAATTGTCTTCTATTATTACACAATGACAGCAAATGTAACACGCTCATGTTTTGCATGGAAATGTTACGTCGATCATCTGCAGTGGTCTATAATACTTTTATTTGTATAATATCTACGACTCATTCAGGAACTAATCGAAAGAGAAATCCAGTCTCTCCACGCTGCAAGCTTAGCCATGAGCCCACCGGACTCCTCCGGAAGCGGCGACGACTCCCAACGTCAGTTTAACTTCAGAACGACTGCATCTGACGACGAACGCAGACCGACGGAAGGTACCGTCGAGGGTGGGTGGAAGTACCATCGACTGAGAAGTGACCTGTCGGATCCCTTGGTACTGATGAACACACGAACCAAGCCGTCGCTGAAGGAGAGGCTGAGAGAGGCCGAGAGGCAAGTGTTGAGCGAGAGGCTGTCGATGAGGAGGAGGAGAAGTTTGGAGCAGTGTCGGCGACCATCCAGTCGACCAGCGGCGGGAGGAGGTGAGTCGTTGATCGGCGGAGGGCGTGAACTCTGTTAAAATGTTTTCATCTGATGACGTTTTTTGCTTCGTTCCTGTCACCGACGATCTGAATCTAAGATTTAACGTTTTTTTTTGGTACATTTCATGACTCGCATAAATTTATGTTCATTGTTATCATTTAGCTGTCTGGCAGCTTAGTACATTTGGAGGTAAAATGTTGTTTGTAACTGCATCATTACATAATTCTGTATAGTATTGACTTTTTTAAAGTTTGAAATTGATTTGATTGACCATTTTTGCATCCAATCGATAGATGCAATGGCTAACGGCAATCCTTGTTAGCAGCGTGTTTGATTCTGGCTGGCCGTATTGCCTTGTCGAGGACACT
Organism: Orphnurgus asper; assembly: GCA_027574785.1. Taxonomy (NCBI): domain Eukaryota; kingdom Metazoa; phylum Echinodermata; class Holothuroidea; order Elasipodida; family Deimatidae; genus Orphnurgus; species Orphnurgus asper. Next base: position 3,010 of record JAODAG010328376.1, on the reverse strand, counting down.
GGTATTCAGTCTTTGTTTGGCAAATTGGAGTTCCATACAAGATAAGGTTCATGCTCTACTATTATAAAGTACGCTTTAAAATGGTTAATATTCTAGTAATTTTTTATGAGATGTAACGGTTTCCTTTCTATGCTGCTTTTCATGACCTTCTTGCAGTTACTGTAGAATGGTCTGACAGCGAATGCTCAGTCCTTATCGGACAAACTTTTCAGCTTTTGCTGCAAGAGGTAAACTCAGTCCCCGATGCATATCGTAATTTCAGCTTCCTTCAAGTCTTGTCGTGCACTTATAGAAACGCAAATTTTGTAAGAAACTAGTACTTTTTAATTAATTGCTGCTTTTTTGCCTAACAAACAAATAGTACACACTCGTGGAAACTCTCAACCCAGTTTCCTACTAGATTTCCTAATAAAACCTGCTTAGACAAACTTCATAATTGTGAGGTGGCAAGCTTCTTAACCCTTTGTAAAATGCAAATCCATACCAACAGACAGATATGCACACAATGCTTCATGCAACCTACATTGCATCCCTTATAAATATATTATGTAGAAGCTATTAACTCCAAGGTGTTGCTTTGCTTCATTTCGATCTCTGACAGTAACGGCTCTATAACTCGTTCCCTCTCCCCTGGCCCCTAACCCGAGGAGTGTTGAACAGCAACGTATTCTCTAAATGCTCTGAAATGTGTGAGGCACATGTATGCAATCATGCTTATTATACTCTCCTTGGGACTCTTTCGAATGCCAGTTTTTCAGAGAGGAGGATACAGGTAAATCCAATGCGAGACAACCCCCCCCCCACCGTTGTCGCAGAAATTTCAATACGTGTGACCAATGATTTTTTTGACATTTTGACATTTATTTTTTATACGTAGACAATTTTAAATATGATCAGTTTGTATATCACACGTCCTTTGTCAATGCTCCCAGGGTGTTTGTTTCAATGCCGGAACGGTATGCAGTTCAGTAGCCCATGTGTGCGTACTCGTGCATACTGTATATGAATGCGACTCTTGCGCTTGCAAACACGATAAATCAAGAACATGATGTTTACTGGATACCATACTTGGATTACAGTGAGTCGATGTTCCCTATAACAGTGTTCGAGCCATGAATATTAATGAGTAGTTCTTAAAATGTGTACATGAAAATGCAAGACCAATAATGCTTAGTTTACCATACTTGATGTATATATGATGGCCGTAGTCAGTAGATGGTCTTATTGCATTTATTTTAGATTTAGCTTATATATATATATTTTATATTATTTTAGTAATATATCTCAGTCTGCGGTTTTTATGCAGACTGTAGCATGTTACTGAAGCTCCAGGAGACACACCTTTCTTCCCTTTAACTGCCTCCATTAATATTTGCATGCACATCTCTGGCCAATAAAAGTAAATCCTTCCTTTCCTTTGACAGTTCAATAATTGCTTATTGTCCTGTACAGTCATTTTCCAAACTGTATTGCATGATGACTATCCCAATTTACAATAGTATGTCTATGAAGATAACTATTTAGTTGGAATTGCAAGCCAAGGAATTTTTTTTTTATTTATTTATTTTTATTGACATGTTTGACAGGTAATTCGGTTAAGCTATTATAGCTAATCTCTGTCGAGACCCTCTAGCTAAATGATTACAACATGTGTATAGAAACAGACACTTAAAAAGTCAAAACACACTTCTGTAAACAAATGCAAACAAAATGCAAACAAAATGCAAAAAACAAATGCATATTGCACAATATGTCACAACTGGAGAGTTTTTAAAAGCATATAGCATCACCACACATGGAGTGCATGTGGAATGAATGAACCAGGGTTGTTTGATTCAAATCACGTTGAATTAAATCACTGTTAGCAAAGGAAGGAATTATTTACGAGCACGTAAATGTGCACGCTCATCAGTGAAAGGGTTAAAATTTATTTCGTCTTAATCTTATGAAAACTTAGATTTCAGTGATCGAAGAGTAAGATGACATTATGGGTAAAGGTTATACTGGAGTACCTGTCACAGTCTCTGTATCTTTGGTTGTATTGGAGATGGAAATTGTTGCTGCCTGAATAGTTGGACAAATGTTAGGCTATATCGATTTCATGCAGTTTCTGTGAAAGTGATATTTTATCATACCTACCTCAGTTGATGTGATAGGAATTTTTTTTACTTTGGATATTTATTTTGATGCTAGTTATCGTAGAATCGAACCGTTTGTTGTTTTTTTTAAACTATTTTCGCAGAGTGCAATGATCCTTCAACGAGTCCTGCTACGCAGTGTTGAGGGAGAGGAGGATGAGGGTTTTAGGTGAGTGTTTTATTATCTACCTCATAGACATCGTCTATTCGTGAGGTATTTGAAGAAGTGTCACAGGTTTGACATGATACCTCATCAAGTGCAGACAAAGAGTTTTATTGTGGTGTTTAATTAAAGATCTTTTATAGATACCTTCAGGAATACTGCATTACAGGGTTTTTTTCTTCATATTTTTAATTTATTTTTGCTATTCTGTTTCTTTAACAGGTTTTTATTTGAAAGACATGGAAATTTTATATATGAAAAAATAGCTGGAGATAGTACAGCAAAATGGTAAGTGGCGGCTGCTCAGATGGAATGAGGCAGATAGTGTTTATACTTCATGTCTAATATTAAAACAGAAAATAAACTTGCTAAGCGAGTGATTTAAATGAAGGAGATTGCCTTGAATATTTCTGTTGTCGGTTCGTTATATGCTTCTTTGTTTCTGAATCTCGGAAGTCAGTTCTTCGGTATTGGTACCTTGTAAAAGTCTACAGATATGTTTTTAGTTGACAATATTTTTTACTGCATATATTATATGTACTACAAAGCAAAGGAAGACAGCAGAAAAGAGAAAATAACGTCGCTTGAAAAGATTACCGTCTTTACAAACATACAAGAAAAGGGACGTTTAGAGGGACGTAGAGTCTTTTTTGAGCAGTTCCGCCTCTGCCCCATTTCAATTCCCATGGCCATTTGACCATTCGACTCC